>WNWK01000946.1:47500-350804 GCA_009830355.1 Cherax destructor
GGCGGTGTCACGTTGGATAAATCCACAGGTGGCAGTAGGTCATGCCTGTAGGTTAGGGAAGGTAGAATTCCCTGTGTCAGCATCCCAAGATGCTCTGGAATGACTGATTCCCTAATTAAGTTCTTAAATGACTGATTCCCTAATAGGTTTTCGGGATGAACGACTCCTTAATTACTTTAATTAATATTTCAAATTCATAAATCTGTCGGTAATCAAAAAGTTTGATAAAAAAAAAAAATAAATGAGCCTCCAGGACGCCTGGGTATCCCTGCCCAGTGGCCAGAGGCTGTTAAATGAGAGGTAATTAGCCATTTAAAGGTGGTTAATGGAAAGTCATTAGTGAGGTTTAATGACCTGTTTAGAAGGTGAGGTGTAGATTTGTTAGTTTGAGATTGATGTCAAGTAGGTGTTGAATGAGTGATGTCTAGCAGGTGTTGAATAACAGATGTCCAACAGCTGCTGAACTGATGCTTGATGACACACGACCAGTTCATCAATGGTACCCCAGTACATCAACAACCTTCACTCCTGTATATTGCTTAAATATCAATGTTGGTTGATATTATTTCTACTTATAAAATGGTTAAGTGCTCCTGATCTAACTACTACTACTACCACCAATACCACTACTATTACTACTACTACCAATACCACTACTATTACTACTACTGCTACTACTACTGCCACCACCACCAATACTACTACTATTCCTACCACTATGACTATCGTAAGTGAAAATATGGTTGCCGTTCCCGTAGACTTGGCAAGTGTTCAGCGAGCAGTGATCTCCAGGCTCACCAGAGGATATAAACCTGTTATCGTGTTCTCGTGTTCTTCTTCACTTTGTGTGTTCTTGTGTATTTCTTGTGTTCTTGTTTACTTCTTGTGGTAATCTATACACGGGAAACATACAGGAGGCGCTAATATATACAAAAAACATATACACCAGTATCCTTTACGTATATACCCGTATCACCCACATATACATCAGTATCCCCTACATATACACTAGTATTACCCACATATACACCAACTTGACGTTTCGCTCTGCATAGAGACTGAAATGGGGAGACAAAAATAGGGAAACACAAATGGGGAGACACGAATGGGGAATTAACGAAATTGGGTAGGTAGTCATGGGGACTGATCAACGAGGAATTCAAAATATGGGAAGTTAGAAAAAGAATGGCTTCCACGTGACTGAGGAAAGCGAGGGAGGAGGTACAGCACTGTGACACAGCTTTAAGAATATGTACGACACAGCCCAGGATGCTATAGTGTGTGCATGTGACGTGAGTCTCAAGCCAAGAGGCAGGGAAGCAGTGCCTCGACCCCCTCCCCCTGCAAGAACTAGGTGGCTACACAGTGAACGGGGCCAGGAGCTGTGACTCAACCCCTCCGCTCAATTGTTGGCTCCGCCGCTACTTTCGCCTCTGTAGTAGGTCCATGAAGCCTGCTGGACGAGCGAAACGTCTCTCCAGTAAAGATACTGAGGTGTTGCCAATGGCGAAACGTCTTTTAGAGTAACGTGAACAATCTCAACTCTTTGGCTGTTCTAATTTATTAGTGCGGTACGACTGGTCGTTCCCGCTGTTCCAAACACCACTACACCGTTTATCATACCGCCCTAAAAAAACGGCTTCTTTCTGTTTTCCCGAATTTTAATCTCTGTTTTTTTTTTTAATCAGTGATTTGATATTGTTGCTCAGGTCAACTGCATTTTGTGTGTGTGTGTGTGTGTGTGTGTATGTGTGTGTGTGTGCGCACGACTCTAGTCGCTGTAAATTTTGCATACACGAATAAGTAACTTTTCTTCTTCTTCTTCTTCAATTATTATTATTATTATTATTAATATTATTATTATTATTATTATTATTATTATTTTATCTTCCTGTTTAGAATCATTACGTCAGACATATTCTCTAAATTATTATTTTCTTCTTTAAGAATCTCTAATATATTAAATTCTCTAAGATATACGAGTATACTTACAGTGTGTATACTTCTTGGTATATTCAAAATATCTCAACTGGTCAACTTAGGTAAAAGAAATATTATATAATTTTTGGTCTGTTATAGGAAAATAAGATCAAATTATTTTGTATCCCTCAGGAAGAAGTGTATCTGAAGCCTCAGTAACCACCTAGCAGCGCGACAGAGATGCTATATGGGTGTCCCCGATACCAGCTGCTGCATTTTCACCAGCTGGGCCACCTGGGAGAGTCCTCGTGTACATGACGGACTGAGAAATTCAGTGGATTCAAGTGTTCGCTGCTGCAGGAGGGTTGCTCCTGCCGCTGAGCAAAGTGTTAGTAGCCCGGGGCGTTCCTCTACCGCTGCTGGGTGCGCATCTCTCGCACATCTTGGGGCGAGAAGCGCATCTGTCGGCGGAACAGAGGCCAGGAATGGTAAGGGCCTCCCATCCAGGAGCTGTGATGGCCTCCAGCAACCTCTCACTCCCTGGGAAGGCTACCAGACGTCTCCCCAACCTCACAAGATCACGACCAAGCGTCAAAATAAAGCTGGATCTTACACCTCTCGCGTTGCCAAGCCTTCCCCAGTTCCTGACGCAGTTCCCCGCGTAGCCAAGCTTAGCGGAAGACCTGACGAGTTTCCCCGTATGTCTGCGTATCGCCGCCGTGCCTTCACTCATTCCGTAAACGCAGTCTCCACCGCCAGAGCTGTAGCACCGTCAGCACGCGCACCCGGGAACACCCACCGCAACTCTGTACATCCAGCACCCAAAACAAGATCATCTTCCTCCCCCCGGTGTCTAAATATTCCACAAGCAACGTGTATTCCTACATCCATGGGACCAACAATGACCGTGCAAGTACAACTCTACGAATCAAGGTGTGGTGTTCGTAGTTTCTACAAGTTTTGTGTCCCTGTTGGTAGTTTAGATGAGTCAGAAGTAACTGATACCTTCCCTTACTGTCCAAATCAAGAGCCTTCTTATAATGGCTTCACTGATGGATATCGTACGCACAATAGACTCTACATTGTTCAACCACAATCCTTCAACTACGTTATCTCTCCTCCATCACTTACTAGAGAACTGGAAGAGAGTGAGAGACTACAAACAGACTCCAGTAGCTGTCCATTGCTGCAAAACATGAACCAGGTTACAGACTCTAAGATCGGTAATCTGGAAAATTATTCTGTAATGAGACAGGAAAGCCAGACGAGACGTGCTTATCTAGAAGCAAAGATACGTGTGTGTCCACTTGCTAAGGTGACAAGAAGAATGAAAACTAATGTAGACAGCAAGTCACAGTTTGGAAAAATAAAAAATTGTCATGTTTACACAGTAAAAGGTATAGATGATAAGATATGGGATTTATTAGAGGATCACAGAACTCACATTACACGAACACGTACAGCAGGTAGTGAGAACTACGAGCTCTGTGCTGTAGAAAGTGACAACAACGAACCCAGTGCTGTAGAAAGTGACAATAACGAACCCAGTGCTTTAGAAAGTGACAACAACGAACCCAGTGCTGTAGAAAGTGACAATAACGAACCCAGTGCTGTAGAAAGTGACGACAACGAACTCAGTGCTGTAGAAAGTGACAACGACGAACCCAGTGCTGTAGAAAGTGACAACAACGAACCCAGTGCTGTAGAAAGTGACGACAACGAACTCAGTGCTGTAGAAAGTGACAACAACGAACCCAGTGCTGTAGAAAGTGACAACAACGATCGCAGTGCTGTAGAAAGTGACAACGACGATCGCAGTGCTGTAGAAAGTGACAACAACGAACTCAGTGCTGTAGAAAGTGACAACAACGAACCCAGTGCTGTAGAAAGTGACAACAACGATCTCAGTGCTGTAGAAAGTGACAACGACGATCGCAGTGCTGTAGAAAGTGACAACGACGATCGCAGTGCTGTAGACAGTGACAACAACGATCTCAGTGCTGTAGAAAGTGACAACAACGATCGCAGTGCTGTAGAAAGTGAGAGCAACGAACCCAGTGCTTTAGAAAGTGACAACAACGATCTCAGTGCTGTAGAAAGTGACAACAACGATCGCAGTGCTGTAGAAAGTGAGAGCAACGAACCCAGTGCTGTAGAAAGTGACAACAACGATCTCAGTGCTGTAGAAAGTGACAACAACGAACGCAGTGCTGTAGAAAATGACAACAACGATCTCAGTGCTTTAGAAAGTGACAACAACGAACCCAGTGCTGTAGAAAGTGACAACAACAATCTCAGTGCTTTAGAAAGTGACAACAACGAACGCAGTGCTGTAGAAAGTGAGAACAACGAACCCAGTGCTGTAGAAACTGAAAGCACTGAACACGGTTTTGTAGAAAGCGGTTGTGAAGTGCCAAGCATAACACCACCTTTGAAGACACGCCCTCCAGGGCCGAGTGTTGATACATCAAGGAGGACCTTGAACAAAGTGTCAGTGGTTACCCAACAGCCCTCAAGTGCTCCTCCAACCAGAGAAGACGGTCTGACCATTGACAGGCAAACCACGCTCCTGAGACCTTACCATCACAGACAAACCACGCTCCTGAGGCTTCACCATCACAGACAAACCACGCTCCTGAGGCCTCACCATCACAGACAAACCACGCTCCTGAGGCCTCACCATCACAGACAAACCACGCTCCTGAGACCTTACCATCACAGACAAACCACGCTCCTGAGGCTTCACCATCACAGACAAACCACGCTCCTGAGACCTTACCATCACAGACAAACCATGCTCCTGAGGCTTCACCATCACAGACAAACCACGCTCCTGAGGCCTCACCATCACAGACAAACAACGCTCCTGAGGCCTCACCATCACAGACAAACAACGCTCCTGAGGCCTCACCATCACGGCAAAGGTATAAGGCAACTTTATTGTATTTTAAAACATCTGCAGCAGACTCAGAGAGCCTGGAAGCACTTGCTTCCAGCATCGAGTAAACAAACTCAGAGGTTCTGGAAACAGATTGTTCCAGCATCAAGGCAGCACAATCAGAGACTCTGGAAGCACATAGTTCCAGCATCAAGGCAACAAAGTAAGAGACCCTGGAAGTACATAGTTCCAGCATCAAGGCAACAGAGTAAGAGACCCTGGAAGTACATAGTTCCAGCATCAAGGCAACATAATCAAAGGTCCTGGAAGAACATAGTTCCAGCATCAAGGCAACAAAGTAAGAGACCCTGGAAGTACATAGTTCCAGCATCAGGGCTCTATCGTTTCACCCCCTCTACCGACTACCGACCAACATCTCGCGCCTCGCCGACATCCTCCCCATCAGAGACTTGGGCGGAAGTGTGTGCAGGAGAAGGAACATCCAGGAGAGAAGGGCAGGTTGTCCGAGGTGCGCCACAACACAACACAACACCCAACATGGCGGCCAGCAACATCAACAACAAGAGAACGACAGGTTTGCGTCTCCTGGCCACAGGTGACTTAAATTTCAATGTATTTTGCGCTGAGACTATTCAAGTGGCTGAGGAAAAAACGTCCGTAAGTGGCCAGATGGCAGCTGCTGAGAAAGTTGATCCAGTGGAGAGAAGAAAGAAGCCGAGACTAGTCAGTAGAGAAGAGATGGATAATCCCGTGTGTAGGGGCCCTGGTTGTGGGCGTGCCAGGAGGAAGAAGGGCGTGATGTGGGCGTGGGTGCTGGTGCTGCTGGTGGCATGGGCATGTGGATCACACGCTAACACATACCCAAGGACTGGATGTGACTTTAACGGTACTTCACCTCTCCCTAACAAGCGTAAGTGACCCAGTGACCCGTCCTGTGTGTGTGTGTGTGTGTGTGTGTGTGTGTGTGTGTGTACATGTGTGTGTACGTGTGTGTGTACGTGTGTGTGTGAGCTAAGGGATATGTCCTACGAGGAGAGGTTAAGTGAAATCAACCTGACGGCACTGGGGGACAGGGGGGATAGAGGGGACATGATAACGACATATAAAATACTGAGAGGAATTTACAAAATGGCTAAAGACAGAATGTTTCAGATATGTGACACAGCAACAAGGGGTCACAACTGGAAGTTGAAAATTCAGATGAGTCACAGGGATGTTAATAAGTATTTCTTCAGCCATAGAGTTGTCAGGAAGTGGAACAATCTGGAGAGAGTGATGTAGTGGAGGCAGGATCCATACATAGTTTCAAGAAGAGGTATGATAAAGCTCATGGAACAGGGAGAATGGACCTAGTAGCGACCAGTGAAGAGGTGGGGCCAGGAGCTGTGACTCGGTCCCTACAACCAGAAATAAGTGAGTACAAACAGTCACACACACACACACACACACACACACACATACATACAACAGGCCTAGTGTCTAATCGACATGTGCCTAAGACAAAATGGTAACTAATTAACACACACACACACACATACACATACACACACACGCAGGCACGCACACACACATACACACACACACACACACACATATATATACAACAGGCCTAGTGTCTAATCGACATGTGCCTAGGACAAAATGGTAACTAATTAACACACACACACACATACACATACACACACACGCAGGCACGCACACACACATACACACCTGGCGGGGCCAGGAGCTGAGTCGCGGGGCCAGGAGCTGAGTATCGACCCCTGCAACCACAATTAGGTGAGTACACACACACATATATACAACAGGCCTAGTGTCTAATCGACATGTGCCTAGGACAAAATGGTAACTAATTAACACACACACACACACACACACACTACTACTACGCACCTTGTCGTCAGGTGAGAGAGCGTCTGCCTGGTTGTGTCTCCCCTCCCTGCATTACCCTGACCCAGGGAGCACACTCCCCTGCATCACCCTGAGCCAGAGAGCGCACTATCCTCCCTGCATCACCCTGACCCAGGGAGCACACTCCCCTGCATCACCCTGACCCAGGGAGCACACTCCCCTGCATCACCCTGACCCAGGGAGCACACTCCCCTGCATCACCCTGAACCAGGGAGCACACTCCCCTGCATCACCCTGACCAGGAGACACACCTGACCCGAGCACTGCATCACCCTGAACCAGGGACACACCGCATCACCTGAACAGAACACAGCACAAGGGCGGAGATTACTAGTAATTGGAAAAACAGCCACACATACACAAGTGTAGTATGCACCACAGCCATGGACTTCTCTCTCTCTATATATATATATATATATATATATATATATATATATATATATAGAGAGAGAGAGAGAGAGTCCATGGCTGTGGTGCATACTACACTTGTGTATGTGTGGCTGTTTTTTCAATTACTAGTAATCTCCGCCCTTGTTGGCTGCGTGTGTTCCCTGGTTCAGGGTGATGCAGGGGAGTGTGCTCCCTGGTTCAGGGTGATGCAGGGAGGGGAGTGTGTTCCCTGGTTCAGGGTGATGCAGGGAGGGGAGTGTGCTCCCTGGGTCACGTATTAAAGTATTGTTGACTGATGGTGAACTGGTGACATGCAGCCTTAATGACTTTCGTGTAGTAGAGAGGATTTAAACCCCATTAAACAACCAGTTATCTTATAGTGACACTATAAGTTAGATAGTGATACGGTTTATAGGGTAGATAGTGATACTATAGAGCAGACCAGGAGAACTTGACCAGCAGAACTTGACCAGCAGAACTTGACCAACAGAACTTGATCAACAGAACCTAATCAACAGAACTTGACCAGCAGAACTTGACCAACAGAACCTAATCAACAGAACTTGACCAGCAGAACTTGACCAACAGAACTTGACCAACAGAACCTAATCAACAGAACTTGACCAACAGCACCTAATCAACAGAACTTGACCAGCAGAACTTGGAAGAGGACTTGGCAGAGCATCCAGCACTGGTCTCACTTTACTAACAGGGGTTGAGATGTGTATATGTGTGTGTGTGTGTGTGCGTGTGTGTATGTGTGTGTGTGTGTGTGTGTGTGTGTGTGTATGTATGTGTGTGTGTGTGTGTGTGTGTGTATTTTACCCACATTGATTGCTGATTGAAGTGTCAATTGCACATCTCCTTCCATATCAACCTTTGATATTTATAACAAGTTGAAAGCCATATTATTATTATTATTATTATTATTATTATTATTACCAGTAGCAGTAGTAGTATTTTTAACAAAACAACATCAACAACAACAACAACCACAGCAACAACAACAACCAAAGCAACAACCACAGCAACAACAACAACCACAGCAACAACAACCACAGCAACGACAACAACCACAGCAACAACAACAACCACAGCAACAACAACAACCACAGCAACAACAACAACCACAGCAACAACAATAACACAACAACAGCAACAGCAACAACAACCACAGCAACAATCACAGCCACAACAACAGCAACAACCACAACAACAACCACAGCAACAACAACCACAACAAAAACCACAGCAACAATCACAACCACAACAACAGCAACAACCACAACAACAACAACCACAACAACAACAACCACAACAACAATAACAGCAACAACAACCACAGCAACAACAACCACAACAACAAAAACCACAGCAACAATCACAACCACAACAACAACAGCAACAACAACAACAACCACAACAACAATAACAGCAACAACAACCACAGCAACAACAACACACAGCAACAATAACAACCACAGCAACAACAACCACAAAAACAATCACAGCAACAACAACCACAGCAACAACAACCACAGCAACAACAACACACAGCAACAATAACAACCACAGCCACAACAACCACAAAAACAACCACAGCAACAGCAACAACCACAGCAACAACAACAACCACAGCAACAACAATAACACAACAACAGCAACAGCAACAACAACCACAGCAACAATCACAGCCACAACAACAGCAACAACCACAACAACCACAGCAACAACCACAACAAAAACCACAGCAACAATCACAACCACAACAACAGCAACAACCACAACAACAACAACCACAACAACAACCACAACAACAATAACAGCAACAACAACCACAGCAACAACAACCACAACAACTAAAACCACAGCAACAATCACAACCACAACAACAACAGCAACAACAACAACTACAACAACAATAACAGCAACAACAACCACAGCAACAACAACACACAGCAACAATAACAACCACAGCAACAACAACCACAAAAACAATCACAGCAACAACAACCACAGCAACAACAACAACCACAGCAACAACAACACACAGCAACAATAACAACCACAGCCACAACAACCACAAAAACAACCACAGCAACAGCAACAACCACAGCAACAACAACAACCACAGCAACAACAACCACAGCAACAACCACAGCAACAACAACCACAGCAACAACAATCACAAAAACAACCACAGCAACAGCAACAACCACAGCAACAACAACCACATCAACAACCACAGCAACAACAACAACAAGTGAAGGGATTAAAAGACAGACAAAAAATAATTTCCAAATGAAGTAAACAGTGAAGAAAACAGCTTTCACTGGGACAACGTTTCGCCCTATGTAAGATACTTCTCCAGGACGCACCAAAACGTCGCCCAAATTCTCCTCTTTGAGAGACATACACACTTACATATATATTATTGTACCCACGAACGAGTGGTATTGATCAATAACAACACTGCGACTAGCCAAGGAGTCGAACCCATGCTGCTTTGGCCCGCCTCGTGGTGAGCGAAAACACATGAAGCTCTAGTCCACGGGAACACACAATCTTCAAGGTTTGACGCACCCAGCCAAGCTAGGTGTTTTACCCGTAATCCGAGGACATACGGTGATGTGGCTGGGTGCGTCATTCTTGAGGATTGTGTGGTCCCGTGGACTAGAGCGTCAAGTGTTTTCGCTCACCACGAGGCGGCCCAAAGCAGAATGGGTTCGACTCCTTGGCTAGTCACAGTGTATATATATATATATATATATATATATACTCCTCAATTCTCCCCTTCCCTCCCCATTCCCTTCCACATACGACAGGTATATATATTTTTTTTTTCAGGTAATGAGCCATTCACTTCACTGGAGGCTCCAACAATGAGCATTGACCCCAGATGTATAACGTTTCGCCCAGGAGCGTAACGAACGGGTTTTCAGGGCTGGGAGGGAGGGAGGGAGATGGATGAGGGTGTAGGGACGGATAGAGGGAGGGAGGGAGAGGAAGTGCGAGTGAGGGAAGGAAGAAATAGAGGGAGAGAAGAACAAGGGAGGGAGGGAGGGACTATCTACCTCATATCTACCCCTCCAGCAACCATTGTCTACCTCACATCTACCCTCCAGCAGTCATTATCTACTTCACGTCTACCCTCCAGCAGTCATTATCTACCTCACATCTACCCTCCAGTCATAATATACTTCACGTCTACCCTCCAGCAGTCATTATCTACCTCACATCTCCCCTCCAGCAGTCATTATCTACCTCACGTCTACCCTTCAGCAGACATCATCTACCTCACACCTACCCTCCAGCAGTCATTATCTACTTCACGTCTACCCTCCAGCAGTCATCTACCTCACACCTACACCTCTAATTCCTGACCTCCCGCTGCTGGGACGAAGTACCAGCGGCCTCAACGCGGCGTAAATCAAGGCGGCGTTAATCAACGCGACGTTAATCAACGCTCTTCATGACCACAAGAAGTCAACGACTGTACAATGTCCGCACGTCTTGATGTTACGTGTGTGTTAGCGTACACTACGACGCATTAACCTCCCTCGAGACCGACTCAAGGCGTTAGGCGCCCTGCTGGCTACCGTACATCTGTACGCCACTAGTGTCACAGGCACGAATTTCACGTGCAATTATTTCTGATTTACTTTAAATGAAGTTCTTTATTCTGTCCTTGGAGGGTGGCAGTTCACGGTGGTGGTGCACGGCAGGTAGTTCTGACCTGCTGTTACGTGCTCTGTAGGTGCTGGTGCACGGCAGATAGCCCTGATATCTGCTCTTACGTGTAGTGCACGTGAAATAAGGCCAAGACGTACATGTATTTTTCTTTTTCGTTATTTACTTGAGCAGAAACCTCGTGTGGGTCCTTAAAAGATCAAGGATTTTGAGAAGGTTTGATCCTCCGTCCGTGGGGCAGACGTGCTACCTGACTTGAATTACCTGGTGTTGACGACCTGTAGCCAAGGTCACTAGGGGGTCCATCTTGACCCTGGCTTGACCTTCAGGCGGCCTACTAACCAGGCTCAGGTGCTGCTATATCTGATCTGACTAGGTCGGAATCCGAGAATCATTTATCAAGACTGAGGGGACTGATAACCTTCTATCAAGACTGAGGGGACTGACCACCTCAAAGTTACCCTCCCAGGTTAGGTAAGGTTCGCCAGGAAACGGAACAAGTGTTTCCTGACGAGGGTGTTAGATGATGACCCGCAGCTGGAGCTTTTGGTCAGGCCATCCAAACTTACTACCAAGGAAGACATCTTGAGACGCAGACAACCCATACCACGGGCGGTGCTTGAACCCGCGGTCAGAGAGCTGTAAAACTCCAGACCGACGCGTTATCCACTGGGCCAGCTGGCAACAATAAGAATCTTATTGTAGCCAGCTGGCTACAATAAGATGGTATGGTTAGGCTCTTAGAATCATCCACCCAACATATGCAACAATTTCAACGGGAACAAGAGCTTTTGCAACATAGTTGAGCCTCTTGCAAGGAAACTGGGGGAGAGGAGCTGACTCCACTTCCCACATAGCCACAATTCATGGTCTGGAGGAGCACTGCAACAGGCCTACTGGCCTTCTCAAATCCAATTGCTATCATCCTCACTCTTCAGGCTAATCTGTTTGTGATTCGATAAAAGCCCATTGGGTGGGCGAAACGTCGTCAATAAAGTCTCGCATCCTGCTGCATTTTACACTATATAACACCATGAACTAATAAAGGTCTACACAGGGCGAAACGTTCTCCTACCAGTAAAGGCATATCCAGCATCCCAAGTTGCTTTCGTTAACACTTAGGTACAAAATCGTGAGTTGTGACGACGTTTCGGTCCTGATCAGACCGAAACGTCACTTACAATTCCCTCTCAGAGTCATTGGCGACTCAAATGATCGAAACCGTTGCTATCGAAAAAATCAATATGCGAATAGAGTATATTGAAGAGTATATCTACATAGTATATTTAAGGGTATATCCACTTAGTATACTGAAGGGCATATCCACTTAGTATACTGAAGGGCATATCCACATAGTATACTGAAGGGTATATCCACATAGTATACTGAAGGGTATATCCATAGTATACTGAAGGGTATATCCATATAGTATACTGAAGGGTATATCCACATAGTATACTGAAGGGTATATCCACATATTATACTGAAGGGTATATCCACATCGTATATTGAAAGGTATATCCACATAGCGTATATTGAAGGGTATATCCACAGAATATATTGAAAAGTATATCTCTATTAGCCAGCTGTGAGGAGTATATATGGGGGAGAGAGAGAAAAATCCAGATGTAATATGTGGTGGTTAAATGGATGTGTAGTCAGAGGGAGAGACCCCGTGTTGTGTGTGTGTGAGAGAGAGAGAGAGAGAGAGAGAGAGAGAGAGAGAGAGAGAGAGAGAGAGAGAGAGAGAGAGAGAGAGAGAGAGAGAGTTCTTAATCTCATTAGGTTTCACATTGAACATAAGAGCGAATTTTTTTAGACTAAACTGTAAATCGATATTCACTGTATCTGACAAATGTAGTCACCGTAGTCACTGTTTCCTGTGTCTGTCTGTAGGTAGTGTCTTTCTGTAGGCAGTGTCTGTCTGTAGGCAGTGTCTGTCTGTAGGCAGTGTCTGTCTGTAGGTAGTGTCTGTAGGCAGTGTCTGTCTGGCGAGGGAGGGGGTTGTGTGGGGGTTGTATTACCCCTACAGTAATGTCCCTCCCTCTCATCCAGACTTGTTCCTCTCGTATAATTGCTTTGCAGGATCACAGTCTCAAGGACCTCCTGGAGGTCCTATAATGTACAGCCAAACCTATCCTTCCCTCACGGCTGACCTCTGCTAAACCTCTGCAAGATTGACACTAGATTTTGTAAGATTGGATGGTCCGTCTCTAAGCTGCTACTGGTCTGTCGTTCCAGATTTTGTGAGAAAACTTTTCTACTTAGAACATAAGAAAGGATCACTGCAGCAGACCTACTGGCCCATACTAGGCATGTTGTTCCACTCAAATCTAACCCCTCTCACTGATGTAATTTTTTTATTAACACATCGGTCGTTTCCCACCAAGGCAGGTTGACCCGAAAAAGAAGAAACACTTTCATCATCACTCACTCCATCACTGTCTTGCTAGAGGCGTGCCTACACTACAGTTAAAAAACTGTAACATCCTCACTCATTCTTCAGAGTGCTGACACTGTACTTCCCACCTTCAGGACTATAACATCCTCACCCATCCTTCAGAGTGCAAGCACTGTACTTCCCACCTTCAGGACTGTAACATCCTCACCCATCCCTCAGTGTGCAGGCACTGTACTTCCCACCTCCAGGACTATAACATCCTCACCCATCCTTCAGGGTGCAGGCACTGTACTTCCCACCTCCAGGACTATAACATCCTCACCCATCCTTCAGGGTGCAGGCACTGTACTTCCCACCTCCAGGACTATAACATCCTCACCCATCCTTCAGAGTGCAGGCACTGTACTTCCCACCTCCAGGACTGTAACATCCTCACCCATCCTTCAGAGTGCAGGCACTGTACTTCCCACCTCCAGGACTGTAACATCCTCACCCATCCTTCAGAGTGCAGGCACTGTACTTCCCACCCCAAGGACTGTAACATCAACATCCATCCTTCAGAGTGCAGGCACTGTACTTCCCACCTCCAGGACTGTAACATCCTCACCCATCCTTCAGAGTGCAGGCACTGTACTTCCCACCTCCAGGACTAACATCCTCACCCATCCTTCAGAGTGCAGGCACTGTACTTCCCACCTCCAGGACTGTAACATCCTCACTCATCCTTCAGAGTGCAGACACTGTACTTCCCACCTCCAGGACTGTAACATCCTCACTCATCCTTCAGAGTGCAGGCACTGTACTTCCCACCTCCAGGACTGTAACATCCTCACTCATCCTTCAGAGTGCAGGCACTGTACTTCCCACCTCCAGGACTGTAACATCCTCACCCATCCTTCAGAGTGCAGACACTGTACTTCCCACCTCCAGGACTGTAACATCGTCACTCATCCTTCAGAGTGCAGGTACTGTACTTCCCACCTCCAGGACTGTAACATCCTCACCCATCTTTCAGAGTGCAGGTACTGTACTTCCCACCTCCAGGAATCAAGTCCGGCCTGCCGGTTTCCCCGAATCCCTGCTCAAACTCTAACAGCACGTCAAGTCATAAAAACATGTATTTATTTTACCTAAATTTGAAGCTACGCAAGGTTTTAGCTTCAATGACCCTGCTAGGTTATTTCCTTCTTCCTCGCCTCAAATGGTATGAAAGCCAGGGATAACGAATTAAAAATAAGTATTTTTCGTTGCTTTGACAATGATACAAGACTATATTCTAGTCACGTGTTATGTCTCAGGTATGCAGGGACGTGTTATGTCTCAGGTATGCAGGGTCGTACCTGTGGTTCTCCAACCTTTGTCGAATTCAGTTCTATTACGTACGTCAGTACTCTGGTATTTTAGATTTGTATATTCATCAACACTCATCTCTTCAGCTTAGGGTCTTTCACACCATCCCTACAGTGGTGACAGGTACCTAACTACCACCATCCCTACAGTGGTGACAGGTCCCTAACTACCACTATCCCTACAGTGGTGACAGGTCCCTAACTACCACCATCCCTACAGTGGTGACAGGTCCCTAACTACCACCATCCCTACAGTGGTGACAGGTCCCTAACTACCACCATCCCAACACTGGTGACAGGTCACAATCTACCACCATCCCTACACTGGTGACAGGTCCCTAACTACCACCATCCCAACACTGGTGACAGGTCACAATCTACCACCATCCCAACACTGGTGACAGGTCCTTAACTACCACCATCCCAACACTGGTGACAGGTCACAATCTACCACCATCCCAACTCTGGTGACAGGTCCCTAACTACCACCATCCCAACACTGGTGACAGGTCCCTAACTACCACCATCCCAACACTGGTGACAGGTCCCTAACTACCACCATCCCAACATTGGTGACAGGTCCCTAACTACCACCATCCCAACACTGGTGACAGGTCCCTAACTACCACCATCCCAACACTGGTGACAGGTCCCTAACTACCACCATCCCAACACTGGTGACAGGTCCCTAACTACCACCATCCCAACACTGGTGACAGGTCACAATCTACCACCATCGCAACACTGGTGACAGGTCCTTAACTACCACCATCCCAACACTGGTGACAGGTCACAATCTACCACCATCCCAACTCTGGTGACAGGTCCCTAACTACCACCATCCCAACACTGGTGACAGGTCCCTAACTACCACCATCCCAACACTGGTGACAGGTCCCTAACTACCACCATCCCAACACTGGTGACAGGTCCCTAACTACCACCATCCCAACACTGGTGACAGGTCCCAAACTACCACCATCCCAACACTGGTGACAGGTCACAATCTACCACCATCCCAACACTGGTGACAGGTCCTTAACAACCACCATCCCAACACTGGTGACAGGTCACAATCTACCACCATCCCAACACTGGTGACATGTCCCTAACTACCACTATCCCAACACTGGTGACAGGTATCTAACTACCACCATCCCAACATTGGTGACAGGTCCCTAACTACCACCATCCCAACACTGGTGACAGGTCACAACTACCACCATCCCAACACTGGTGACAGGTCACAACTACCACCATCCCAACACTGGTGACAGATCACAACTACCACCATCCCAACACTGGTGACAACTACCACCATCCCAACACTGGTGACGACTACCACCATCCCAACACTGGTGACAACTACCACCATCCCAACACTGGTGACAACTACCACCATCATCACACAACTACACCAAAGTGGCCATCTATCCCTCAATTAACAAAGCAATGGTGATCCCTGATTTTAGCGAAATGTTTGATGAACTAAGTTCAATTTTTATTGGATACTGTGACCGAGTGGATGAGATGAGTGGATGAGTCGTGGTGCTGGCTACCTGGATGCTCCATATAGGCGGATGACTGCACAGATAGATGAATGGATGGAAGGGTATAGGTTAGATATAGATGGACGAGTGGACTGGGAGATGAATAAATGAATGGGTGGATAGGGATGCAAGTAGACGGGAGGGTATTGCTTAGAGATAGATGGATAGGTGGATAGATCTGAATGCTAATACTACTAAATACAGACCCAGTCTCTCTCTCCGACCACATGGAGAAATAAAAAAAATTCTGTATGTTTCACACCCAATACTTCCTGTGTTTTCTAGTGAGGAGTGAGGGGAAGTAGGTGTGTGTGTGTGTGTGTGTGTGTGTGTGTGTGTGTGTGTGTGTGTGTGTGTGTGTGTGTGTGTGTACTCATCTTCACAGCTCCTGGCGGGGCCAGGAGCTGTGAAGATGAATTTTGAAAATGATTTTTTTGAGGGTAGAAATTCAATTAATACACCATCAATCACACTAAACATACAACAAAATACAATAGGCTGGCTTGTGTATTTTCTGCCCAAGATGATATATAAAAAAGTTGATAACTTTTTTGAAAAAATAAGCCAAAAGTTAGTCAAAAAAATTTATATCGAGTTTCTCAACATACACCAGGTGTGTGTATGACACACCAGGTGTGTGTATGACATCAGATGTATGACACATCAGGTGTGTGTATGACACACTAGGTGTGTATGACACACCAGGTGTGTATGACACACCAGGTGTGTGTATGACACATCAGGTGTGCGTATGACACACCAGGTGTATGACACACCAGGTGTGTGTATGACACACCAGGTGTGTGTAACACATCAGGTGTGTGTATGACACACCAGGTGTGTATGGCACACCAGGTGTGTGTATGACACACCAGGTGTGTGTATGACACACCAGGTGTGTGTATGACACACCTGGTGTGTGTTTGACACATCAGGTGTGTGTATGACATACACTGGTAGCTCTAAGTGTCTACTGGTGTGGCAGCGTTACAGTACCATACTTGTTCCTACCCTGCAAGGGAGGCACTATAAGACGCAAGAAACCACTACAAACGTCAACACTACGAACACAAGCATGAACAACACAAGCAGCCACCCTTGCAACAACACCCACATGTTGTGCACTATCAAAACGCAAAAACATAGGTGCCAAAGAGAGGAAAATATGTACAAGATAGCGTATTCTGTCCAGCTGAACAATCAAACTAACCCACATGTATACAGAACCCCTCTAGCCACCAGCCGAGCCCTGGCTTACGCATTAAGGGGGCTTGTTTGAACCCTCCCCAAACCTCCTCACGAAGGTTCTTTGTCTCTCATACGCAAATATTTCTGGCAGAGGGAATGCAACAATGATTTTGATCTCGTGTGAGGAGAGGCCAGGCACGGGAGGTTGACCTCAACTCACACACACACACGTACACACACACACACGTACACACACACACACAAACACACACATGGTACGTGACGAGGTGTCAGAGTGGGCACCTGTGACGAGCGGGGTTCCACAGGGGTCAGTCCTAGGACCTGTACTGTTTTTGGTATATGTGAATGACATAACGGAAGGGATAGACTCAGAAGTGTCCCTGTTTGCAGATGATGTGAAGTTAATTAAAATTATTAAATCAGTCGAGGATCAGGCAGGACTACAATGTTAGGAAGTATTTCTTCAGTCACAGAGTTGTCAGGAAGTGAAATAGCCTAGAAAGTGACGTAGTGGAGGCAGGAACCATACATAGATTTACGACGAGGTTTGATAAAGCTCATGGAGCAAGGAGAGACAGGACCTAGTAGCAATCAGTGAAGAGGCGGGGCCAGGAGCTATGAATCGACCCCTGCAACCGCAAATAGGTGAGTACACACACACACACACACCATATCTCTTTGGTTTACACCTTGGCTCGCCAACTGGCTTACCACCTGGCTCACCAACTGGCTTACCACCTGGCTCACCTGACTCTGAACTACTGTGTTTTTTCTACTCTTTGAAAACTCTCAATACAGAGCAACGCGTAATAATAATAATAATAATAATAATAATAATAATAATAATAATAATAATTGTGATGATAATGATGATTGTTATTGTGTTCTAATGATGGTCTTTCGGAAAACTGCAAAATAAAACATGGCGGTGTTTTAATATTATGTCAATGTCCAGACTCAAATATCTTAAGGTTTCTGTGAGAGATAATGAAGCATTTATCTCTCAGCACTGAGAGACACTATTGACTTGTGTCTAATTCTCTCTCTCCTCTCTTCCACACACACACACACACACAGACTGTGGCAGTCTTCGACTCAGGAACGATCCAAGGAATTTGCTACAGCTTTGCCTGTGCGTCAAGGTGGTAGGCTGCCTCCACATCACTTCTATCAAGGTCAGTGTGTGTATTATATATATAAGCCGTACAGGTGGTGTGTATTATATATAAGCCGGACAGGTGGTGTGTATTATATATATAAGCCGGACAGGTGGTGTGTATTATATATATAAGCCGGACAGGTGGTGTGTATTATATATATAAGCCGGACAGGTAGTGTGTATTATATATATAAGCCGGACAGGTGAGTTTGGCCTACTAGGCAAGAGTGTTCCTTGCCGAATTAGCAGAATTAAAAATTCTGGTTTTGGTCATGAATCAACGGAAATCAATCTGAAAATAACGAAAAATATATATAATTTATTTTAAGCAATATTAAATCAATGTAAACTGACCTATTACATTTATATAGCAGAATTTAGCGTTGGTTTGAGGTTAGGTGAGAGAGAGACAGAGACAGAGGACAAGACTCTTGCTACACTAAACACCTGTACATCCTCAACATGGCCTCCAGTGGGTAGTGCTACCGAGGCAGGTGTTGACGCAGGTGTTGTTCTTGTGCTCCAGGGTCAGGGTGACGCTGATCCCAGCAGAGTCCTACAAGGCTTCACCTTCCCGCACCTACGGGAGATTACTGAGTACCTGCTGATATACAGAGTCCGTGGACTCACCTCCCTCGCCACCTTGTTCCCGAACCTCTCCCTCATCAGGTCAGTACTCAACCTCAGATTATTATATAATTATTATTATCATTAATAATATTAAGTAGTATTATATAACAATCATTATTATTATTATAATTCCTAGTTAATATAATTATTATTATATTACTTTTATTTATATTTTTATTATTATTGTTATTATTAGTTATTATTATTATCATTATGTCTTACGGATAATAATGAGTTTGATCCGAGGAAGTGGAGGGTTGCTCCACTTCCTCGGCTTAAGAACCCTTCCAGAGCATCAAATACAGCTGCTTTTGTGTTTTAAAATGCAGGTGTTTTTGTCTTTAAATACAGGTGTTTTTAATACAGATGTTCTCATGTATTTAAATAGGTGTTCTCGTATATTTAAACACAGGTGTTCTCGTATATTTAAACACAGGTGTTCTTGTATATTTAAACACAGGTGTTCTTGTATATTTAAAAACAGGTGTTCTCGTATATTTAAACACAGGTGTTCTCGTATATTTAAACACAGGTGTTCTCGTATATTTAAACACAGGTGTTCTCGTATATTTAAACACAGGTGTTCTGGTGTATCTCTGGCTCACATATATTTTTCCTGTGTTATAGAAACGTGCGCATCGCCTTTAAAACTCACCCCTCCCTACTGTCTATCTATCTGTCTATCACGATGACTACGACACCTGCAGGGGCACCTCGCTCTTCCACAACTACGCCTTGGTGATGTACAGCCTACCCGACCTGCTGGAGGTAGGCCTACCCTCCCTCACCACCATCCTGCGCGGCTCCGTCAGGATTGAGAGGAATCCTGTGCTGTGTTACGCAAGTAGCGTAGACTGGTACGCCATTACCAACTACAGTCTGGGGGACAACGTCATTAAGGTGAGAATTGGGGGGTATATACGAGTGTGTATATACGCAGTTTCAGGAGTGGGTAGGGTTTAAGAGGATCTGGCATGGGGTAGGGCCAGGAGCTGTGACTTGACACCCTGCAACCACATATAGGTCCGTACACACACACACACACACACACACATGCATAAACACACACACCACACACATACGCACACACATACACACACACACACACACACGCACATACACACACACACACATATATATATATATATATTATATATATATATATAATATTATATATATATATATATATATATATATATATATATATATATATATATATTACTGACATACACACAAACATTGTTATAAATAACTTAACGAACTTAAATACAACTTAATAAACTTAACAACTTACATTATTTACAATAAATTTACAATGAAAAAATGTAAATAATTTACAGGCTGAAACCCTCACATTCAACTTCCAGCATTATTAATGAATATTCTGTATTTACAATTTACAAACTTGTTAATGGTTGTTTCGGGTTGGCACAGAGGAACCGGGCAGTGAGAGAATGCCCCAAGTGCCCAGCAAGGTGCCAGGGCCCCGACGGATGTGAGGAACCTCGCTGCTGGGGCCCCCAACACTGTCAGAGGAGTGAGTACCCTCCTCCTAGTGTGTGTGTGTGTGTGTGTGTGTGTACGCCTGCAGCTAGGCAACGACACTAGCAAAGACACTAGCAACGTCACTACCAACGACACCAGCAACGACACTAACACCGACACTAGCAATGACACTAACACCGACACAAGCAATGACACTGGCAACGACACTAGCACCGACAATAGCACCGAAACCAGTAATGACACTAGCACCGAAACCAGTAATGACACTAGCACCGAAACCAGTAATGACACTAGCACCGAAACCAGTAATGACACTAGCACCGAAACCAGTAATGACACTAGCACCGAAACCAGTAATGACACTAGCACCGAAACCAGTAATGACACTAGCACCGAAACCAGTAATGACACTAGCACCGAAACCAGTAATGACACTAGCACCGATACCAGCAACAACACAGGCAGAGAACATCTCCACAGCCTTCTTGCTTACTCCTGGCTCATCCCTCGGGTATCATCTACTACCACTGGTAGATCTCGTCTACCAGTGACAATGTCATCGTCTGCTACACGTCCCTCACTGATCCATCCCTTGGGTATCATCTACTACCAGTGACAATGTCATCGTCTGCTACACGTCCCTCACTGATCCATCCCTCGGGTATCATCTACTTCCACTGGTAGATGTCGTCTACCAGTGACAATGTCATCGTCTGCTACACGTCCCTCACTGATCCATCCCTCGGGTATCATCTACTTCCACTGGTAGATGTCGTCTACCAGTGACAATGTCATCGTCTGCTACACGTCCCTCACTGACGACAGTATATAAGCGTCAGTCTTACTGTGTTGCAGACTCTTCAACACTACGGTGATCTTCACCAACTATGAGACTGAGGGACTGATTACCTCATCTTTGGTATATAGTTCTACAGTCTTCACATTATGTCCTTGTATTGTATTGATAAAGCCACTGGATGGGCGAAACGTCAACAAATAAAGATACCCAGATGTTGTATATGTGTTTAATTCTTCATAGTGTAAGATCTTCCTTCTTCCTGCCATGGACAGGATGTAGTGTTTATTCTCCTCCTCATGAACTCTACCTTCTACTACTGATCCTCTACCTCTCTCTCTCTCTCTCTCTCTCTCTCTCTCTCTCTCTCTCTCTCTCTCTCTCTCTCACTCTCTCTGTCTCTCTCACTCGTCCCTGGCTTCACAACTATACACTTCATGTTATTACTGCCTTCATTTATATCAACAAACGCAGCAAATTTCAATGACCGGTTGTGTCATCGTGATTACTGAGTTGAGTGCCATAAGAGAGAGGGTTCCAGAGGTACAAGTGGGTGCCATAAGGGCGTTACAAGGGTTCCAGAGGTACAAGTGAGTGCCATAAGGGCGTTACAAGGGTTCCAGAGGTACAAGTGGGTGCCATAAGGGCGTTACAAGGGTTCCAGAGGTACAAGTGGGTGCCATAAGGGCGTTACAAGGGTTCCAGAGGTACAAGTGAGTGCCATAAGGGCGTTACAAGGGTTCCAGAGGTACAAGTGGGTGCCATAAGGGCGTTACAAGGGTTCCAGAGGTACAAGTGAGTGCCATAAGAGCGTTACAAGGATTCTAGAGGTATAAGGCGGTGCCATAAGAGCGTTACAAGGGTGCGACAGGCACAATACACAGGAGCCGCAGGTACAATGCACAGGTGCCGCAGATACAATACACAGGTAACCGAGTTACATTACAGAAGTGACAGAGGTACATTACATATGTGCCAGAGGTACAATACATAGGTTCCGGAGGTACAATACACAGGTACCAGAGGTACATTACAGAAGTGAAAGAGGTACATTACAGACGTGCCAGAAGTACAATACACAGGTGATGTGTACAGTACACAGGTGATACAGGTACAATACACAGGTACATTACACAAGTATCAGAGGTACATTACAGATGTAACAGAGGTACATTACAGAGGTGCCAAGGGTACACTATCTCCTACCGCGTCTAGTAAAATATCTGTATCTGTGCTAGGAAATCAGCTGTGATCCGAGGAAGTGGAGGCTGCCTCTAACTTCTCAGATCAAGAGCCCTTAATTATCTTGATTAATATAAGGTGTTTCTCCCCCCCCCCGGTAACAGTAGGCGGGTGTGTGGGCGGGGAGTGCTGCCACCCAGAGTGTGTGGGCGGGTGCTACGCCCCCGGCAACGCCTCCGCTTGCGTCTCCTGCCGTTGCGTCATCCACGGTAACACTTGCGTCAGTTCCTGCCCCAGCGGTGCCTTCAGGGTACGTAGGCGTTTGTACGCGCATCGTTGATATATATATATATATATATATATATATATATATATATATATATATGCATGCTTACACATATACGCACACGCAAACACACACACACACAACACACACACACACACACACACACACACACACAAAACACACAGTGCTATTAACATCATACACACACAGGATATTTGATACTACAGTATTTTTTTAGATATTCATGAATATAGAAGAGTAGATAAATTTGCTATGAATGTAGTGGACAGTGACATTAAAGTCGACCCAAACAACAGATAGATAGAGGGACAGCAGTGATAGAGGGACAGTAGTGATAGAGGGACAGTAGTGATAGAGGGACAGTAGTGATAGAGGGACAGCAGTGATAGAGGGACAGCAGTGATAGAGGGACAGTAGTGATAGAGGGACAGTAGTGATAGAGGGACAGTAGTGATAGAGGGACAGTAGTGATAGAGGGACAGTGGTGATAGAGGGACAGTAGTGATAGAGGGACAGTGGTGATAGAGGGACAGTAGTGATAGAGGGACAGTAGTGATAGAGGGACAGTAGTGATAGAGGGACAGTAGTGATAGAGGGACACTAGTGATAGAGGGACACTAGTGATAGAGGGACAGTAGTGATAGAGGGACAGCAGTGATAGAGGGACAGCAGTGATAAAGGGACAGTAGTGATAGAGGGACAGTAGTGATAGAGGGACATTGGTGATAGAGGGACAGTAGTGATAGAGGGACAGTGGTGATAGAGGGACAGTAGTGATAGAGGGACAGTAGTGATAGAGGGACAGTAGTGATAGAGGGACAGTAGTGATAGAGGGACACTAGTGATAGAGGGACACTAGTGATAGAGGGACAGTAGTGATAGAGGGACAGCAGTGATAGAGGGACAGCAGTGATAAAGGGACAGTAGTGATAGAGGGACAGTAGTGATAGAGGGACAGTGGTGATAGAGGGACAGTAGTGATAGAGGGACAGTGGTGATAGAGGGACAGTAGTGATAGAGGGACAGTAGTGATAGAGGGACACTAGTGATAGAGGGACACTAGTGATAGAGGGACAGTAGTGATAGAGGGACACTAGTGATAGAGGGACAGTAGTGATAGAGGGACAGCAGTGATAGAGGGACAGTAGTGATAGAGGGACAGTAGTGATAGAGGGACAGTAGTGATAGAGGGACAGTAGTGATAGAGGGACAGTAGTGATAGAGGGACAGCAGTGATAGAGGGACAGCAGTGATAGAGGGACAGTAGTGATAGAGGGACAGTAGTGATAGAGGGACAGTAGTGATAGAGGGACAGTAGTGATAGAGGGACAGTAGTGATAAAGGGACATAGGGACATAGAAGGGACAGTAGTGATAGAGGGACAGTAGTGATAGAGGGACAGCAGTGATAGAGGGACAGATGATAGAGGGACAGTAGTGATAGAGGGACAGTAGTGATAGAGGGACAGTAGTGATAGAGGGGCAGTAGTGATAGAGGGACAGTAGTGATAGAGGGGCAGTAGTGATAGAGGACAGTAGTGATAGAGGGACAGTAGTGATAGAGGGACAGTAGTGATAGAGGGACAGCAGTGATAGAGGGACAGTAGTGATAGAGGGACACAGTGATAGAGGGACAGTAGTGATAGAGGGACAGTAGTGATAGAGGACAGCAGTGATAGAGGGACAGAGTGATAGAAGGGACAGTAGTGATAGAGGGACAGTAGTGATAGAGGACAGAGTGATAGAGGGACAGCAGTGATAGAGGGACAGTAGTGATAGAGGACAGTAGTGATAGAGGGACAGTAGTGATAGAGGACAGTAGTGATAGAGGGACAGAGTGATAGAGGGACAGCTAGTGATAGAGGACAGTAGTGATAGAGGACAGTAGTGATAGAGGGACAGAGTGATAGAGGGACAGCAGTGATAGAGGGACAGTAGTGATAGAGGACAGTAGTGATAGAGGGACAGTAAGTGATAGAGGGACAGAGTGATAGAGGGACAGTGTGATAGAGGGACAGTAGTGATAGAGGGACAGTAGTGATAGAGGACAGTAGTGATAGAGGGGCAGCAGTGATAGAGGGACAGAATAGAGGCACAGTAGGGACAGCAGTGATAGAGGACAGTAGTGATAGAGGGACAATGAAGGATAGAGGACAGAGTGATAGAGGGACAGAGTGATAGAGGGACAGTAGTGATAGAGGGACAGTAGTGAAGAGGGACAGCAGTGATAGAGGACAGCAGGATAGAGGGACAGAGTGATAGAGGGACAGCAGTGATAGAGGGACAGTAGTGATAGAGGACAGTAGTGATAGAGGGACAGTAGTGATAGAGGGACAGTAGGATAGAGGGACAGTAGTGATAGAGGGACAGTAGTGATAGAGGGACAGAGTGATAGAGGGACAGCAGTGATAGAGGGACAGTAGTGATAAAGGACAGCAGTGATAGAGGGACAGCAGTGATAGAGGGACAGCAGTGATAGAGGGACAGTAGTGATAGAGGGACAGCAGTGATAGAGGGACAGTAGTGATAGAGGGACAGCAGTGATAAAGGGACAGCAGTGATAGAGGGACAGCAGTGCTAGAGGGACAGCAGTGATAGAGGGACAGTAGTGATAGAGGGACAGTAGTGATAGAGGGACAGTAGTGATAGATGGACAACAGTGATAGAGGGACAGCAGTGATAGAGGGACAGCAGTGATAGAGGGACAGTAGTGATAGAGGGATAGTAGTGATAGAGGGACAGCAGTGATAGAGGGACAGTAGTGATAGAGGGACAGCAGTGATAGAGGGACAGCAGTGATAGAGGGACAGTAGTGATAGAGGGACAGTAGTTATAGAGGGACAGTAGTGATAGAGGGACAGTAGTGATAGAGGGACAGCGGTGATAGAGGGACAGTAGTGATAGAGGGACAGTAGTGATAGAGGGACAGTAGTGATAGAGGGACAAAAGTGATAGAGGGACAACTACTACTACCACCACTGCTACTACCACCACTGCTACCACCACTACTACAACTACTACTACTATTACTGCTAGTACCACCACTGCTACTGCCACCACTGCTACTACCACCACTACTACAACTACTAATACTACTACTGCTAGTACCACCACTGCTACTACCACCACTACTACAACTACTAATACTACTACTGCTAGTACCACCACTGCTACTACCACCACAACTACTACCACCACCACTACTACAACTACTGCTACTACCACCACTGCTACCACCACAACTACTACAACTACTACTACAATTACTACTACCACCACCACTACTACAACTACAACTACTGCTACTACCACCACCACTACTACTACTATTACTATAACTACCAATACCAATACTACTACAACTACAACTACTGCTACTACCACTACTACAACTACAACTACTGTTACTACCACCACTGCTACTACCACTACTACAACTACAACTACTGCTACTACCACCACTGCTACTGCTACTACCACCACTACTACAACTACTAATACTACTACTGCTACTACCACCACTGCTACCACCACCACTACTACAACTACTGCTACTACCACCACTGCTACTACCACTACTACAACTACAACTACTGCTACTACCACCACTACTACTACTACAACTACCAATACCACTACTTCTATAAGAAAAATCCACACATATATCCTGAATTAGACAGAACAGGATTCTGTCAATCTAGTTTTTACAATGGAATACAAAATATATATATATATTTACAGATGTATAAAATGATGACGCAGAGTGACACGCCACTGACACACATACAAAAATTGAACAAAAAAAGGAATGAATTTTTTTGAGTTTGCGCATGGTGACTGGAAGCACTTGCTGACAGCTGTGGTGTTTACAGCTGTGATGCTGACAGCTGTAGTGCTGACAGCTGTGGTGTTGACAGCTGTGGTGCTGACAGCTGTGGTGCTGACACCTGTGGTGTTTACAGCTGTGATGCTGACAGCTGTAGTGTTGACAGCTGTGTAGCTGACAGCTGTGATGCTGACAGCTGTGGTGCTGACAGCAGTGGTGCTGACAGCTGTGGTGCTGACAGCTGTGGTGCTGACAGCTGTGGTGCTGACAGCTGTGATGCTGACAGCTGTAGTGCTGACAGCTGTGGTGCTCACAGCTGTGATTATGACAGCTGTGGTGCTCACAGCTGTGATGCTGACAGTAGTGAAATTGACACTAGTTATGACAGTCACGCTGGCACTAGTTATGCTGACACTAGTGCTGACACTACACCAGCAACCACACTAACAACCACAATAACAACCACACTAACACCCACACTAACAACACTACCAATCACACTAACAACACTACCAATCACACTAACAACACTACCAATCACACTAACAAACAAGCACACTTACAACAACACTTCCAACCACACTACCAACACTAACAACCACACCAGCAACACTAACAACCACACTTCCAACACTAACAACCACACAGTGGCTTCATCAGTCCAATACAAAGTAGAAAGGTGTAAGGAGAGGTGGAGTTTGAGGTAATCAGTCCCTCGGCCTGGAGTCGATGTGTTCAGTCCATCAATCTTGTAGAAAGTACAGCATAGAGCCGTAGAGGTGGCTTATATACTGTAGTCAGGTGAGGTGAAGCAGGAGGAGGCGGGGTCATAGTGGTACCATCCACTAGTCGAAGTAGGTCTTCGTCCAAAGGTTGGACAAGTGTTGAAGAATTCGTTTGTATCAAGATTCCAAGATGTTGCTGTGTCAGACAGGATGTAGATGAATGGTTCAGAGAACCGACAAGTTATAAATTAGACACATATGCAACACTTGGGTATCTTTATTGAGGAAACGTTTCGCCCCACAGTGGCTTCATCACATGACTACAGTATATAAGCCACCTCTACGGCCCTGTGCTGTACTTTCTACAAGATTGATGGACTGAACACATCAACTCCAGGCCAAGGGACTGATTACCTCAAACTCCTCCTTTCCTTACACCTTTCTACTTTGTATTGGACTGATGAAGCCACTGTGTGGCGAAACGTTTCCAAAATAAAGATACCCAAGTGTTGCATATGTGTCTAATTTATAACTTATCGGTTCTCTGAACCATTCATCTACTAACAACCACACTAACAACAACACTACCAACTACACTAAAACCACACTAATAACCACACTACCAACACTAACAACAACACTACCAACTACACTAACAACCACACTAACAACAACACTAACAACCACACTAACAACAACACTAACAACCACACTAACAACAACACTAACAACCTCACTAATAACTACACTACCAACCACACTACCAACTCCACTAACAACCACACAAATAACCACACTACCAACACTAACAACCACACTAACAACAACACTACCAACTACACTAACAACCACACTACCAACACTAACAACCACACTACCAGCACTAACAACCACACTAACAACACTAACAGCCACACTAACAACAAGACTACCAACACTAACAACCACACTACCAACAACACTACCAACACTAACAACCACACCACCAACACTAGCAACCATCACTACCAACACTAACAATGCTAACAACCACACTACCAACACTAACAACCACACTACCAACACTAACAATGCTAACAACCACACTACCAACACTAACAATGCTAACAACCACACTACCAACACTAACAACCACACTACCAACACTAACAACCACACTACCAACACTAACAACCACACTTCCAACACTAACAACCACACTACCAACACTAACAACCACACTACCATCACTAACAACCACACTACCAACACTAACAACCACACTACCAACACTAACAACCACACTACCAACACTAACAACGCAAACAACCACACTACCAACACTAACCACACTAACAACATTACCACTTCTATTCACAGTTCTGTTTGACTGATAATAATTGACTAGAAATAAATGAGGAAAATCAGGACAAATTAGAAGATTAACCAATGTTGAACTGCACCATCACATACTTGTAATTATTATTATAAATATTTTGATTATATTATTATTATTATTATTATTATTATTATTATTCTGAATATTTTTAATATTATTATTATTATTATAAATATTTTGCTTATTTATTATAATTGCTATTCTTATTATTATTATAATATTGCTTATTTATTATCAAATTACAATGATTATTTTGTTATTATTATACTACAAAATTCTATAATTTTTTATAATAATAATAAATATTTAAAAATCTATTCCTTTTGAAAAAAATTCTAATTAAAATTAGAAAAATTGACAAAGAAAAATCATGTATTTGATAATTAGGTGTAGTCAACAGATGTTAGCAGGTGTTTGGTAAGTAGGAACCTTAGTGAATAGGTGTTTGCTGGCTATTTAGTACACGTGTTAAATTTTCAGAGGGGCGACGCTCCCCGCTACAGTTAAAGGAATAACAGGTGTGAGGTGTGTGTGTTGCCTGCAGATGGGTGACAGGTGTGTGTTGCCTGCAGGTGGGTGACAGGTGTGTGTGTTGCCTGCAGGTGGGTGACAGGTGTGTGTTGCCTGCAGATGGGTGACAGGTGTGTGTTGCCTGCAGGTGGGTGACAGGTGTGTGTGTTGCCTGCAGGTGGGTGACAGGTGTGTGTTGCCTGCAGATGGGTGACAAGTGTGTGTGTTGCCTGCAGGTGGGTGACAAGTGTGTGTGTTGCCTGCAGGTGGGTGACAGGTGTGTGTGTTGCCTGCAGGTGGGTGACAGGTGTGTGTTGCCTGCAGGTGGATGACAGGTGTGTGTGTTGCCTGCAGGTGGATGACAGGTGTGTGTGTGTGTTGCCTGCAGGTGGTGACAGGTGTGTGTGTTGCCTGCAGGTGGATGACAGGCGTGTTGCCTGCAGGTGGGTGACAGGTGTGTGTTGCCTGCAGGTGCGTGACAGGTGTGCGTTGCCTGCATGTGGATGACAGTTGTGTGTTGCCTGCAGGTGGGTGACAGGTGTGTGTGTTGCCTGCAGGTGGGTGACAGGTGTGTGCGTTGCCTGCAGGTGGGTGACAGATGTGTGTTGCCTGCAGGTGGGTGACAGGTGTGTGTGTTGCCTGCAGGTGGATGACAGGTGTGTGTTGCCTGCAGGTGGGTGATAGGTGTGTGTGTTGCCTGCAGGTGGATGACAGGTGTGTTGCCTGCAGGTGGATGACAGGTGTGTTGCCTGCAGGTGGGTAACAGGTGTGTGTGTGTGCGTTGCCTGCAGGTGGGTGACAGGTGTGTGTTGTCTGCAGGTGGGTAACAGGTGTGTGTGCGCGTTGCCTGCAGGTGGGTGACAGGTGTGTGTGTGTGTGTGTGTTGCCTGCAGGTGGGTGACAGGTGTGTGTGTGTGTGTTGCCTGCAGGTGGGTGACAGGTGTGTGTGTGTGTGTTGCCTGCAGGTGGGTGACAGGTGTGTGTGTGTGTTGCCTGCAGGTGGGTGACAGGTGTGTGTGTGTTGCCTGAAGGTGGGTGACAGGTGTGTGTTGCCTGCAGATGGGTGACAGGTGTGTGTGTTGCCTGTAGATGGGTGACAGGTGTGTGTTGCGGGCAGGTGGGTGACAGGTGTGTGTGTGTGTGTTGCCTGCAGGTGGGTAACAGGTGTGTGTGTTGCCTGCAGGTGGGTGACTGGTGTGTGTGTTGCCTGCAGGTGGCCAGCAAGTGGGTGACAGATGTGTTGCCTGCAGGTAGGTGACAGGTGTGTTGCCTGCAGGTGGGTGACAGGTGTGTGAGCCTGGAGGAGTGCCAGGCTGAGAGTGCCAGGATTCGAACCCGTGTTGAGTGTTCCCGGTCCTGCCTGATCCAACGTGCGCCCAGCAACACCATCTGTGATCCCTGTCAAGGTAAGCTGACCTTCCTGGGTGACCTTTCAAGGTAAGTTGACATTTCTGTGTGACCAGTCAAGGTGAGTTGACATTTCTGTGTGACCTGTCAAGGTAAGATGACCTTCCTATGTGACCTGTCAAGCTGACATTTCTGTGTGACCTGTCAAGGTGAGTTGACATTTCTGTGTGACTTGTCAAGGTGAGTTGACATTTTTGTGTGACCTGTAAAGGTAAGATGACCTTCCTCTGTGACCTGTCAAAGTACGTTGACCTTCCTGTGTGACCTGTTTAGGTGGGTGATCTTCATGTGTGACCTGTCAAGGTCAGTTGACTTTGTTATATGACCTCTCAAGGTAAGATGACCTTCCTGTGTGACCTCTCAAAATCAGCTGACATTCCTGTGTGACCTGTCAAGGTGAGTTGACCCCCAGGTAACACAAAGTCTTCACTCTGGACATGACCTTGACTTAAAAAAAAAATTATGCCCGAAATTGGGTAATGAGATCATTTGGAAACATGAGTCAATATTACGAGTGAAAGATATTTTTGCTTTCTGTATTACTAGAAATTTATCCTCAATTTGCCAGTGGTCCGCCATTATTGGGCGGATGTATATGTATAAGACACATGTGCAACACCTGGGGTGTGTTCTGGAGACGTTTCGCCCACCAGTGTCTTCACCACTTCAAACACAGAGGTTATTGGAAGGTGTTGGAAGTGGGGGGAGTAAAACAGAAAGTACGAAGCAAATTCTTGGGTAGTTTTGAGGGGAATGTTGGATCAGTGGGTGAGTGGGAATGTTGGATCAGTGGGTGGGTGGGAATGTTGGATCAGTGGGTGAGTGGGAATGTTGGATCAGTGGGTGGGTGGGAATGTTGGATCAGTGGGTGGGTGGGAATGTTGGATCAATGGGTGGGTGGGAATGTTGGATCAGTGGGTGGGTGGGAATGTTGGATCAGTGGGTGGGTGGGAATGTTGGATCAGTGGGTGGGTGGGAATGTTGGATCAGTGGGTGAGTGAGAATGTTGGATCAGTGGGTGAGTGGGAATGTTGGATCAGTGGGTGGGTGGGAATGTTGGATCAGTGGGTGGGTGGGAATATTGGATCAGTGGGTGAGTGGGAATGTTAGCTCAGTGTGTGGGTGGGAATGTTGGCTCAGTGTGTGGGTGGGAATGTTGGATCAGTGGGTGAGTGGGAATGTTGGATCAGTGGGTGAGTGGGAATGTTGGCTCAGTGTGTGGGTGGGAATGTTGGATCAGTGGGTGAGTGGGAATGTTGGATCAGTGGGTGAGTGGGAATGTTGGATCAGTGGGTGGGTGGGAATGTTGGATCAGTGGGTGAGTGGGAATGTTGGATCAGTGGGTGAGTGGGAATGTTGGATCAGTGGGTGGGTGGGAATGTTGGATCAGTGGATGAGTGGGAATGTTGGATCAGTTGGTGAGTGGGAATGTTCGATCAGTGGGTGAGTGGGAATGTTGGATCAGTGGGTGGGTGGGAATGTTGGATCAGTGGGTGGGTGGGAATGTTGGATCAGTGGGTGGGTGGTAATGTTGGATCAGTGGGTGAGTGGGAATGTTGGATCAGTGGGTGAGTGGGAATGTTGGATCAGTGGGTGAGTTGGAATGTTGGATCAGTGGGTGAGTGGGAATGTTGGATCAGTGGGTGAATGGGAATGTTGGATCAGTGGGTGGGTGGGAATGTTGGATCAATGGGTGAGTGGGAATGTTGGATCAGTGGGTGGGTGGGAATGTTGGATCAGTGGGTGAGTGGGAATGTTGGATCAGTGGGTGGGTGGGAATGTTGGATCAGTGAATGAGTGGGAATGTTGGATCAGTGGGTGGGTGGGAATGTTGGATCAGTAAGTGAGTGGGAATGTTGGATCAGTGGGTGGGTGGGAATGTTGGATCAGTGGGTGAGTGGGAATGTTGGATCGGTTGGTGGGTGGGAATGTTGGATCAGTGGGTGGGTGGGAATGTTGGATCAGTGGGTGAGTGGGAATGTTGGATCAGTGGGTGGGTGGGAATGTTGGATCAGTGGGTGAGTGGGAATGTTGGATCAGTGGGTGAGTGGGAATGTTGGATCAGTGGGTGGGTGGGAATGTTGGATCAGTGGGTGGGTGGGAATGTTGGATCAGTGGGTGAGTGGGAATGTTGGATCAGTGGGTGGGTGGGAATGTTGGATCAGTGGGTGGGTGGGAATGTTGGATCAGTGGGTGAGTGGGAATGTTGGATCAGTGGGTGGGTGGGAATGTTGGATCAGTGGGTGAGTGGGAATGTTGTATCAGTGGGTGGGTGGGAATGTTGGATCAGTGGGTGGGTGGGAATGTTGGATCAGTGGGTGAGTGGGAATGTTGGATCAGTTGGTGGGTGGGAATGTTGGATCAGTGGGTGAGTGGGAATGTTGGATCAGTGGATGAGTGGGAATGTTGAATCAGTGGGTGAGTGGGAATGTTGGATCAGTGGGTGAGTGGGAATGTTGGATCAGTGGGTGAGTGGGAATGTTGGATCAGTGGGTGGGTGGGAATGTTGGATCAGTGGGTGGGTGGGAATGTTGAATCAGTGGGTGAGTGGGAATGTTGGATCAGTGGGTGGGTGGGAATGTTGGATCAGTGGATGAGTGGGAATGTTGGATCAGTGGGTGGGTGTTAATGTTGGATCAGTGGGTGGGTGGGAATGGTTTAGAGAAGGACCTGCCTAGCACGGGTCAGTAGGCCTGCTGCAGTGCTCCTCCATTCTTATGTAATGAGTCCCTCAGTCTTCAAGATACAGATAGATGCTTCACATGTGGAAAAATAGATAAATCTGCATACTGTGATCCTTTATTGACAACGTTTGGGCCACACAGTGGGCTTTATCAAGTCACAAACAGATCTACCTGGATAAAGAATACATGAGTATATAGTGTGGAGAGTCAGGTGGAGAATGTTGGGTAGGTTGTGTCTGTGACGGAGCTGCCTGTGACGGACCAGTGTGTATGTTGTTATGTTGCATAACTATGATGAAAATTAGATACATATGCAACATCTGGGTATCTTTAATGTAGACGTTTATCAATACAAACTCAAGAACATGAATAGAAGACAGTAGAATATACAACTGTATATAGTTCTACTGTCTTCTATTCATGTCCTTGAATTTGTATTAATAAAACCAATGGAGGGCGAAACGTCTACATTAAAGATAACATATGTGTCTAATTATCATCTTGTCGGTACTTTATATCATTCATGAACATCATAGCCATGATAAAATAGAAATGGTTATAACTATGACCATAATTTTTAAAGGGGTGGAGGGGTAAGCCAGCGGAAGGCCTCGGTCAGATGACCAAAAGCTCCAACGGCGTGTCATCAGTTGACTAAGACCCGCGTCAGGAAACACTTGTCCTGTTTCCTGACGAACCTTACCTAACCTAATAACCTAACCTTACTTAACCTAACCTAACCTTACCTAACCTAACCTAACCTTACCTAACCTAACCTAACCTAACCTAACCTAACCTAACCTTACCTAACCTAACCTAACCTAACCTTACCTAACCTAACCTAACCTAACCTAACCTTACCTAACCTAACCTAACCTTACCTAACCTAATCCAACCCAACCATGATAAAGTTTCCTGGTAAGGAGCTTAGCTGAAGCCCTTGCCAGGGACTGACCATCTCAAATGCCTTTTCTCCAAGATTGATGGACTGATTACATAATCTTTATTTCACTACTAAACGTGTTGCCTCTGTATTTGACTGAAGAAGTCTACTGTGTGGGCGAAACGTTTCAACAATAATGATACCCAACTGTTGCACATGTGTCTTAATCATCAACTTGTTGGTGTTTCGTCCGAGGAGCGAAACGTTTTCTAACATGTTCTAGTGTTTGTTTACGTGTCTTTCTAAAGCAATCTGTGTGTATCTATTACCAAGGTTTACACAGGGTGTTTGAAATATATGGACCCAATTTCAAAGCAATATATACCAAAATTGGGTATATCATTTTGAAACACTCCGTATCATCTTAGATCAAGTGTAGCCTCCTGGTGTTCTGCAGGTTGTGTGGGGCCCTGCAACGTCACCGCCTCCCTCAGGAACATTCAACACGCTCAGTCTCTCCAACACTGCACCTCCGTCGATGCCTTGGAGATCTCCATCACTGGTGGAGGTATGTTGATTTTCCATACGTCTGTCTTTTCCTCTCTCTCTATCTCTCTTTTTCTCTAGTTCCATTTTTAATGGAAATAAATTGAACACACACAGAGGCTAACATTATCCTTGGTGTTGCAGTGAACGTGGAGGCTGAGGTAGGGCGACTACTGAGCAACATACACGAGGTGAGAGGTTACCTTAGGATCTTCAAGACCAACCTCACCTCCACCAACATCCTGCCCAACCTCACCAGAATTCGTGGAGAGTCCCTCAAGTATAACCAGTAAGTGTATACGTAAGTATACCCTACTTACAATACCATGTGGGTATGGCACAGGTGCAACACATAAGAACGGGAAAAATGGAGGAACACTGCAGTAGGCCTACTGGCCCATACCAGCCAGGTCCTTCTCAAACCCTTCTTCAGGTACTCACTGAGTCCTCTATCCTGACGAATGTTACGCCCCTTCTTCAGGTACTCACTGAGTCATCTCTCCTGACGAACGTTCTACCCTTTCTTCAAGTACTCACTGAGTCATCTCTCCTGACGAACGTTCCACCCCTCCTTCAGGTACTCACTGAGTCATCTCTCCTGACGAACGTTCTACCCTTTCTTCAAGTACTCAGTGAGTCATCTCTCCTGACGAACATTCCACCCTTTCTTCAGGTACTCACTGAGCCATCTCCCCTGACGAACGTTCCACCCCTCCTTCAGGTACTCGCTGGTGGTGCTGGACAACCCTCACCTTCAAAGCCTCGCCTCCTGGACCCGTCCCGACAGAAACTTCACCATAGACCGTGGCAAGATGCTTTTCCAGACCAACCCCCGTCTGTGCCTCCGTCTGATCAACACCCTAGTCTCCCACCTCACCCAGCCTACGGCCGACCCTCTAGACGAAGAATCTAGAGCTAACGGACAGGAGGGACTGTGTAAGTATCTTGGGGGTTAGACAGATTCGTGAGTAAGAGTTAGGCCTACCTAGCATGGCCCTGTAGGCCTACTAGCCTATGTTCAATGGCGCCATTGAGCCATTTTCTAAATTTTAAAACATCCAAATTCATCTAGCCTTTAATCTAACATTTATATAGGCCTAATACATATTTTTATTTGTTGATCATTTATCGACCTTAAAGGTTTTTCAATTTTAAATAAGAAAAAATCAGTAAGGGATCAAAATAATAATAATAATGATAATAATAATAATTTAGGTGAGGTAACTTCTCTGAGCGTGGGCGTGAGGGCGTCGCCCATCTATGGTACCCTGATTGTCACCATTGATGCCCTGCCTGCCCACCTGATGGGCACAGTGGGCACTCTCTACATCAAGTATAGGCAGGCAACCCACAACGTCACCCTCCAGCAGGACCCATGCTCTGCTGCAGAAGGGTGAGACATCTCTCTCTCTCTCTCTCTCTCTCTCTCTCTCTCTCTCTCTCTCTCTCTCTCTCTCTCTCTCTCTCTCTCTCTTTCTCTCTCTCTCTTTCTTTTTTTTTCTCTCGCTCTCTGTGAAGGCTCGATCCTATTTCCTTTAAACCTACAATACACTAATTGGAATAATTCTCAACCCACAATCCTCCATTATGTAGTATCAAGACTCCTTTATGGAGGATCAAGACTCCATTATGGAGGATCAAACTTCATTATGGATGATCAAACTCCATTTTGGAGGATCAAACTCCATTTTGGAGGATCAAACTCCATTATGGAGGATCAGACTCCATTATGGAGGATCAAACTCCATTTTGGAGGATCAAACTCCATTATGGAGGATAAAATTCCAGTATGGAGGATTAAACTCCATCACGGAGGATCAAACTTCATTATGGAGGATCAATCCTCCATTATGGAAGATCAAACTCCATTATGGAGGATCAATCCTCCATTATCGAAGATCAAACTCCATTATGGAGGATCAAGCCTCCACTAGCCATACATTACTCATCCACTCCCTCCTTCAGGTGGTCAGTGATGGAGGTGGAGTGGTCACAGGAGGAGGAGCTGGAGGTGGAGGTTGGAGGTTTGACCCCCAACACCCGCTACGCCCTCTACGTGAGGACCCACGCCCCTCTACCCGCCAGGGAGGATGCCAGGTCTCCTATCGTGTACTCCACCACCAGTGACTTCAGTAAGTCCCTCTCAGAACCAGACTATCTTGTACTCCACCACCAGTGACTTCAGTAAGTCCCTCTCAGAACCAGTCTATCTTGTACTCCACCACCAGTGACTTCAGTAAGTCCCTCTCAGAACCAGTCTATCTTGTACTCCACCACCAGTGACTTCAGTAAGTCCCTCTCAGAACCAGTCTATCATGTACTCCACCACCAGTGACTTCAGTAAGTCCATCTCAGAACCAGTCTATCATGTACTCCACCACCAGTGACTTCAGTAAGTCCATCTCAGAACCAGTCTATCTTGTACTCCATCACCAGTGACTTCAGTAAGTTCCTCTAAGAACCAGTCTATCATGTACTCCATCACCAGTGACTTCAGTAAGTTCCTCTCAGAACCAGCCTATCATGTACTCCACCACCAGTGACTTCAGTAAGTTCCTCTCAGAACCAGTCTATCATGTACTCCACCACCAGTGACTTCAGTAAGTCCCTCTCAGAACCAGTCTATCATGTACTCCACCACCAGTGACTTCAGTAAGTTCCTCTCAGAACCAGTCTATCTTGTACTCCACCACCAGTGGCTTCAGTAAGTCCCTCTCAGAACCAGTCTATCGTGTACTCCATCACCAGTGACTTCAGTAAGTCCCTCTCAGAACAAGACTATCTTGTAATCCACCAACAGTGACTTCAGTAAGTCCCTCTCAGAACCAGTCTATCTTGTACTCCATCACCAGTGACTTCAGTAAGTTCCTCTCAGAACCAGTCTATCATGTACTCCACCACCAGTGGCTTCAGTAAGTCCCTCTCAGAACCAGTCTATCGTGTACTCCACCACCAGTGGCTTCAGTAAGTCCCTCTCAGAACCAGTCTATCTTGTACTCCACCACCAGTGACTTCAGTAAGTCCCTCTCAGAACAAGACTATCTTGTACTCCACCAACAGTGACTTCAGTAAGTCCCTCTCAGAACCAGACTATCTTGTACTCCACCACCAGTGACTTCAGTAAGTCCCTCTCAGAACCAGACTATCTTGTACTCCATCACCAGTGACTTCAGTAAGTCCCTCTCAGAACCAGACTATCTTGTACTCCACCAACAGTGACTTCAGTAAGTCCCTCTCAGAACCAGTCTATCGTGTACTCCACTACCAGTGACTTCAGTAAGTCCCTCTCAGAACCAGTCTATCGTGTACTCCACCACCAGTGACTTCAGTAAGTCCCTCTCAGAACCAGACTATCTTGTACTCCACCACCAGTGACTTCAGTAAGTTCCTCTCAGAACCAGACTATCTTGTACTCCATCACCAGTGACTTCAGTAAGTCCCTCTCAGAACCAGTCTATCTTGTACTCCACCACCAGTGACTTCAGTAAGTTCCTCTCAGAACCAGTCTATCGTGTACTCCATCACCAGTGACTTCAGTAAGTTCCTCTCAGAACCAGTCTATCTTGTACTCCATCACCAGTGACTTCAGTAAGTCCCTCTCAGAACCAGTCTATCTTGTACTCCACCAACAGTGACTTCAGTAAGTCCCTCTCAGAACCAGACTATCGTGTACTCCACCAACAGTGACTTCAGTAAGTCCCTCTCAGAACCAGTCTATCTTGTACTCCATCACCAGTGACTTCAGTAAGTCCCTCTCAGAACCAGACTATCTTGTACTCCACCAACAGTGACTTCAGTAAGTCCCTCTCAGAACCAGACTATCGTGTACTCCATCACCAGTGACTTCAGTAAGTCCCTCTCAGAACCAGTCTATCGTGTACTCCACCACCAGTGACTTCAGTAAGTCCCTTTCAGAACCAGTCTATCTTGTACTCCATCACCAGTGACTTCAGTAAGTCCCTCTCAGAACCAGTCTATCGTGTACTCCATCACCAGTGACTTCAGTAAGTCCCTTTCAGAACCAGTCTATCTTGTACTCCACCACCAGTGACTTCAGTAAGTCCCTCTCAGAACCAGTCTATCTTGTACTCCATCACCAGTGACTTCAGTAAGTCCCTCTCAGAACCAGTCTATCGTGTACTCCATCACCAGTGACTTCAGTAAGTCCCTCTCAGAACCAGACTATCTTGTACTCCACCACCAGTGACTTCAGTAAGTTCCTCTCAGAACCAGACTATCTTGTACTCCACCACCAGTGACTTCAGTAAGTCCCTTTCAGAACCAGTCTATCATGTACTCCACCAACAGTGACTTCAGTAAGTCACCATCAGTGACAGTGAAGTCTGTCTTATTCTTATTCTTATTATGTTCTTGTCTTGTTCTTATTCTCTCCTTGTTCTTGTCAACACTTCTCACATTAACTGTCAACACCTGTCACATTAACTGTCAACACCTGTCACATTAACTGTCAACACCTGTCACATTAACTGTCAACATCTGTCAGAAGTTTCCTCGGCTCTTCCATCTCTAACTCTCGCCGCCCACAGATCCCAGCCCACCCGTAGGCGTGAAGTGGGCGTCCAGAAGCAGCTCCACCCTGGAGGTGTGGTGGGAGCCGCCCCGCCACCCACATGGACACGTGGACCACTATATGGTGGCCGCCCTTATGCTCCCGGACACCCACGACCACCCACCCCACCCAGATCTCTGCAGCACCCACGGTGAGTGCCCCATAGGGGCATGTATGGGCCCCCCCTGGGGCATTAAACCTATAGTTGTGAATTGTTCCAGTGACTGTAGGATAGTTGTGAATTGTTCCAGTGACTGTAGGATAGTTGTGAATTGTTCCAGTCACTATAGAGTAGTTGTGAATTGTTTCAGTCACTATAGAGTAGTTGTGAATTGTTCCAGTCACTATAGAGTAGTTGTGAATTGTTCCAGTCACTATAGAGTAGTTGTGAATTGTTCCAGTCACTATAGAGTAGTTGTGAATTGTTCCAGTCACTATAGAGTAGTTGTGAATTGTTCCAGTCACTATAGAGTAGTTGTGAATTGTTCCAGTCACTATAGAGTAGTTGTGAATTGTTCCAGTCACTATAGAGTAGTTGTGAATTGTTCCAGTCACTATAGAGTAGTTGAGAATTGTTCCAGTCACTATATAGTTGAGAATTGTTCCAGTCACTATAGAGTAGTTGAGAATTGTTCCAGTCACTATAGAGTAGTTGTGAATTGTTCCAGTCACTATAGAGTAGTTGTGAATTGTTCCAGTGACTGTAGGATAACTATGAATTGTTCCAGTCACTGTACTGTGACTTGTATCCTCATGCATCACTACAGTATGTACAAACATGCACATAAAACGTGTCTTTAGAGAACATTTGATGTACAGATTCTATTAAACTTCTACTTAGCGCGAAACTTTCTGCCTTTCTCTTGTAGCACAGAAAAGCCTCAGCAGAATATGGCAGGAGAAACAGAGGAGAGAAACGTCGTCTGAGGCGGCTTTCGGGAGGCTGGAGGAAGAGGAGGAGGAAGAAGAGGAGGACGAGGAAGAGGAAGAGGAGGTGTGTAAGAAGACCTCCAGCCTCACCTGCTGCGCCTGCTCCGACAACCAGCAGGAGGACCTCGATGTTACTGACTTCGAGGAAATTCTGCTCCAGGATGTCAATGCTGAGAGGTGAGACCTCTTGTTTACCTATTATTATTATTATTAGTGCTATTATTATTATGATTGTTATTATTATTAGTAGTAGTAGTAGTAGCAGTAGTAGTAGTAATAGAAATAGTAGTAATTATAGTAGTATAGTAATAGTAGCAGTAACAGTAGTAGCAATAGTGGTAGTAGTACTAATAGTAGTGTATATATATATATAATGGTGTTTTTTTATTGCCAGCCTAGCCAATGCTAGGCATCGAGCCTTCCCTGGCTGGGCGATGGATAGCCTAGCACCTAGCAGCCCTCAGCACCGCCCAGGTGGTGAGGACGATGCCCAGGCCTTCCGTGCCGGGAGGAACTCCCAAGAGAACTTCGACCAACTGTTCCAAGCATCGCTCACAGGTGGTGGTGATTACCCACAGCTGGTGCCCCTACATCAGTACTATGCCATCTATCAGCCTGCCAACTCCAGCAAGTAATTTATACCCCTCCAGGTTTTACTCTTTTTTTAATCTAACAACAGTGTAAGTCAGGGGTGGGCGAAACGTAGCCCGTGGGGCTACGTTTCTATCCTGTCCACTACAATGATATACAGTATCGAGATGATGGGACATTATACACATGTTGAACACCTGGGTATCTTTATTTGAAGACGTTTCGCCCACCAGTATTTTTTCAGCTTAATGCAGAGATGATATACGTAGATAGGGGAAGGTGAGGCAGTCAGTTTCTCAGTCTTGCACTAAGGGGACTGATTACCTCATATTCCACTGTCTTCTGTGTATATTTCTGCAAGACTGAGGGAATGACTGCCTCACCTTCCACTATTACGTTTACCATCCCTGCCTTAAACTGCAAAAAAAGGCTACTGCTGGGCGAAACATCTTCAGATAAAGACACACAGGTGTTGGACATGTGTCTAAGTCCTCAACATTATCCATCTCTGAGTTTAAGAATTCACTTTGAATTAACGTCACGTGTGTTAATGAAGAGCAGGTGTTGGGCAGTTGTAACAGCAACACCTGCAACAGCACCTGATTTTAGAACACATTCAGATGTTTCTTTGGCTAGTGGGTTGGAATATGGGGGTTTAAAGCCTGTCTACTACACTAGGGTCATTAAGGCTATACTTTAAACCCTAAAATAGGGATGATAGGAAGCTCTCAGCATACATACGTTGAGATAAATACACCGAGAGGTGTATAGATTCTGTATTTCTCAAGTTCCTCGTCCCTTTTGGCTCAGGAGGTAGCCGTCTTGCCTGCCTCAAAGGTATATACACAGAGGGGTGTACGCCTCTCAGTGTATATACACTGAGGAATGTACGCCTCTCAGTGAATGAACACTGAGGGATATACACCTCTCAGTGTATGTACACTGAGATATTAAAGCCCATTTTAAGGTATTAAAGTATTCTTGACTGGTGGAGTACAGGTGACACACAGCCTTAATGACCCTCGTGTAGCCGACAGGCTTGAAACCCCACTGACCCCCCCCCGTAGCCCATCAGACATCTGTACATATATCTAAGTTACTTACTTTGCTACTTAGCCCTTCTAAGCAGGCTAAACTAAGGGGGGCATCGCCCCCCTAGTCAAAGTAATCGTCCACCCGTGATATATATCTTGACTAGAAGAAATATATTCTTGTTTTTGTCACTGATATATTCTTGACGAAGAAATTATACTGAGATATAGTCGCTGTTATAGTGAAAATTAACTTGGTTAGTAATACGTGTGTGTGTGTGTGTGTGTGTGTGTGTGTGTGTGTGTGTGTGTGTGTGTGTGTGTGTGTGTACACCAGCAGCCACGGGCCAACAAGGTTGACGGGAAGGCACCAGCTTCATGACTCTCAAATTTTCCAAAAGCAAGACCAGCCTCGTCATGACGTCGGTAAGACAACCCACCACAACACTCCACAACCCACCACAACACTCTACAACCCACCACAACACTCCACAACCCACCACACAACCCACCACAACACTCTACAACCCACCACAACACTCCACAACCCACCACACAACCCACCACAACACCCCACAACACTCCACAACTCACCATAACACTCCACAACCCACCAGAACAACCTACAACCAACCACAACACCCCACAACCCACCACAACACTCCACAACCCACCATAACACTCCACAACACCCCACAACCCACCACAACACTCCACAACTCACCATAACACTCCACAACACCCCACAACCCACCACAACACTCCACAACCCACCATAACACTCGACAACCCACCAGAACAACCTACAACCCACCACAACACCACACAACCCACCACAACACCCCACAACACTCCACAACCCACCACAACACCCCACAACCCACCACAACACCCCACAACCCACCACAACACTCCACAACCCACCACAACACCCCACAACCCACCACAACACTCCACAACCCACCATAACACTCCACAACCCACCACAACACCCCACAACCCACCACAACACTCCACAACCCACCATAACACTCCACAACCCACCACAACACCCCACAACCAACCACAACACCCCACAACCCACCACAACACCCCACACATCACCCAGAGAGAAGACGCACCTCCCTTCACTCTCACATTACACAAATTACAAACTAACAGTTTAATTGATCATTAATTATGTTAAACTCTTCTCCCACCGTGCCGAATAGGTCAAACTTGCGATTTATGCTTAAATAGCAACGCTTTTCTTACCGAATAAGGCAAGCGAAAATTTGTGTATGCAATAATTTTGAAAAGATCATTCTGAACCTAACGAAAAAAATATATTTCATTGTGTTTGTTTATTATTCAATTATTGTAAACTTATCTAAAATATATTAAGTTGGATTAGTCTAAATTAAATTGCGCTTGTTATAATAAGGTTAGGTAAGTTTTTCTAAGGTTCTTTTGGTACAAAATTATTAATTTTTGCATTAACATAAATGAAAAAAATATATCTTTAAACGTATAAGAGAAAATTTTAGAAAGAACTTAACTTTAAATGAGTTCTTGCTAATTGACCAGTTTTACCTAATCGGCACGATACATATATATATATATATATATATATATATATATATATATATATATATATATATATATATATATATATATATATATATATATATATATATATATATATATATATATATATATATATATACGTATATATATATATATATATATATATATATATACATATATATATATATATATATATATATATATATATATATATATATATATATATATATATATACACTAAGAGTTTATTTCTTAATAAATTATCTAAAGTATTTTTGGTGTATTTTTGCAAGGTATATATATATACTAAGAGTTGTTAAGTATCAGAATATGTTAATAAAAGTGGGGGAAATCGGCCTTAATGACGCCTAAACTTGAAACCTAAGCAGGAAACCAATCAGGTTGTTAAAACGTGTTAAATACGCCACTCAGGTGAATCAGGTGCTTGGAGCGTGGTGAAGGCAGGGACATACACCCTTCACCTGACTCTCACTCACCTGAGACACTCTACTGTCTACCTGGTGGGGGTGATAGCGTGTCTCACACCCACCAACTGCACGGTCACGCCCGCGGATGAAGGCGTGATGGACTGCAAACTGTGCTCGACCGTAGCTTCCGTAACCGCCGCTACTACCTCTGCTAACGGTAAATATTTCGCTTGCCTTATTCGGCAAGAAGAGCATTGCTATTTTAGTTAAAATTGCAAATTTTACCTATTCGGCACGACATGTTATCAACAAATTTTGTTGAAAATAAGAAAAAGTTTTGGAGTGAGATTAATAAGTTGAGAAAGCCTAAGGACAGAATGGATTTGTCAGTTAAAAATAGGAGAGGAGAGTTATTAAATGGAGAGTTAGAGGTATCGGGAAGATGGAGAGAATATTTTGAGGATTTGTTAAATGTTGATGAAGACAGGGAAGCTGTGATTTCGTGTGTAGGGCAAGGAGGAATAACATCTTATAGGAGTGAGGAAGAACCAGTTGTGAGTGTGGGGGAAGTTTGTGAGGCAGTGAGTAGAATGAAAGGGGGTAAAGCAGCTGGGATTGATGGAATAAAGATAGAAATGTTAAAAGCAGCTGGGGATATAGTTTTAGAGTGGTTAGTGTTTTTATTTAATAAATGTATGGAAGAGGGTAAGGTACCTAGGGACTGGCAGAGAGCATGCATAGTTCCTTTGTATAAAGGCAAAGGGGACAAAAGAGAGTGTAAAAATTATAGGGGAATAAGTCTGTTGAGTATACCAGGTAAAGTGTATGGTAGAGTTATTATTGAAAGAATTAGGAGTAAGACGGAGAGCAGGATAGCAGATGAACAAGGAGGCTTTAGGAAGGATAGGGGGTGTGTAGACCAAGTGTTTGCAGTGAAACATATAGGTGAACAATATTTAGATAAGGGTAAAGAGGTGTTTGTGCCATTTATGGATTTGGAAAAGGCATATGATAGGGTGGATAGGGGTGCAATGTGGCAGATGTTGCAAATGTATGGAATAGGAGGAAGGTTACTGAAAGCGGTGAAAAGTTTTTACGAAGATAGTGAGTCTCAGGGATGTGTGATGTCAACATGGTTGTTCAATATATTTATAGATGGAGTTGTAAGAGAAGTGAATGCTCGGGTGTTGGCAAGAGGTGTGGGGTTAAAAGATAAATAATCTAACACAAAGTGGGAGTTGTCACAGTTGCTCTTTGCTGATAACACTGTGCTTTTGGGGGATTCTGAAGAGAAGTTGCAGAGGTTGGTGGATGAGTTTGGTAGGGTATGTAAAAGAAGAAAATTAAAAGTGAATATAGGAAAGAGTAAGGTGATGAGGATAACAAAAAAATGGATAACGGAAGATTGGATATCAGATTGGAGGGAGAAAGTATGGAGGAGGTGAATGTGTTCAGATATTTGGGAGTGGATGTGTCAGCAGATGGGTCTATGAAGGATGAGGTGAATCATAGAATTAACGAGTGGAAAAAGGTGAGTGGTGCACTGAGGAGCTTGTGGAGACAGAGAACTTTATCCATGAAAGCAAAGAGGGGAATGTATGAGAGTATAGTTATACCAACACTCTTGTATGGGTGTGAAACATGGGTGATGAATGTTGCAACAAGGAGAAGGCTGGAGGCAGTGGAGATGTCATGTCTGAGGGCAATGTGTGGTGTGAATATAATGCAGAGAATCCGTAGTTTGGAGATTAGGAGGTGTGGGATTACCAAATCTATTATCCAGAGGGCTGAGGAGGGGTTGTTGAGATGGTTTGGACATATAGAGAGGATGGAACAAAATAGAATGACTTCGAGAGTGTATAAATCTGTAGTGGAGGGAAGGCGGGGTAGGGGTCGGCCTAGAAAAGGTTGGAGGGAGGGGGTAAAGGAGGTTTTGTGTGCGAGGGGCTTGGACTTCGAGCAAGCGTGCGTGAGCGTGTTAGATAGGAGCGAATGGAGACGAATGGTTTTTAGGACTTGACGTGCTGTTGGAGTGTAGGCAAGGTAACATTTATGAAGGGTTTCAGGGAAACCGGCAGGCCGGACTTGATTCCTGGAGATGGGTAGTACAGTGTCTGCACTCTGAAGGAGGGGTGTTAATGTTACAGTTTTGTAGCTGTAGTGTAAGCACGCATCTGGCAAGACAGTGATGGAGTGAATGATGATGAAAGTTTTTTCTTTGTCGGGCCACCCTGCCTTGGTAGGAAACGGCCTATGTGTTAATAAAAAAAATATGTTGAATTAATTTATATTGTAGATTATCCCACCCAGACACCCTCAGTACCACCCACAACATTCCTAGCCACCCACAGTTTCACCACCCACACCATCAATCAGCACACACGTCCTCACGCCCACAGCTTTGGCGGACGTAGTGCCGGAGGACTCTCTCCACGCCCACACCCAAAACTCCACAGTAAGACTGGAGTGGCTGCCTCCACCCACTCCAAACGGTGCCGTTATCACCTACCACCTCCAGTACACCTTCATGATGGTAAGTCTCCAGTACACCATGATGGTCTCCAGTACACCATGGTCACCAGTACACCATGATGGTCACCAGTACACCATGATGGTCACCAGTACACCATGATGGTCACCAGTACACCATGATGGTCACCAGTACACCATGATGGTCACCAGTACACCATGATGGTCACCAGTACACCATGATGGTCACCAGTACACCATGATGGTCACCAGTACACCATGATGGTCACCAGTACACCATGATGGTCACCAGTACACCATGATGGTCAATATTTTCACATTAAGGTTTTACAGTACCGATAAATTGATGAATAAGACACCTGTGCAACACCTGTGCAACACCTATGCAACACATGCAACACCAGTATAACACGTGCAACACCTGGGTGTCTCTATGGACGACACGTTTCGCCCACCATTGGCTAAGATAACTGATAGAACCCCCCCTTGTCCCCCTCCTTCAGTGGGCGAAATGTCTCTCTCAAGATCCCAACGTTTTGCCCACGAGTCTTGCCGATCATCAGTCAAAATATTGATGTCTCCATGGGCCAAAATTACGAAAAAAATGGCACCTTTTAATATTAATTTTTTTAGCATATTCTTATGTGCAAAATGGCACATTATTATTTTTTTGGCATGTTATTATATATGAGATTAATGGATGATGGTCAGGTAGGCTGGGTTTTTCGATTTTTTTTTTCAGCTCCGGTTATTTTTTTTTTTTGTGGGGGGGGGTCGTCACCTCCACTATCGTCTTGAGTTGTGAATTGTGAACTGTTGTGAATTGTTCTGAATTGTTGTGAATTGCTTTAAATTGTAAATTGTGTTGAATTATCGCTGATTGTTGTGAATTGTTTTGATTGCTGCGAATTGTGTTGAATCGTTTTTTTTTTTTTATTCTTGATATTAATTATTATTACAATGAGAACTATGCGCTAAACCCACAAGGGTCATACAACATGTCAGTTTACTGGTCAGAATAAATCAGCCTGACTCTTGTCTTGACGAAGTCAGAAGAATAAACGAAATTTTAATTTTAATGCCCGACTGTGCTTCTGATTGTTATTTCCAGAGACAGAGAAGTGTGTGTGTGAGTGTGCTGGAGTACGAGTCTGGAGGAGGAGGCGTGGATGTGGAGGATCTAGCTCCGGGTACCTACACCTGGAGGGTGAGGGTCAGATCCAGGGCTGGTTACGGACCTTACACTCGCCCGGCCTCGTTCATCGTTCAAGTCAGTATCAATGACTCAGTAATGTCGCTCTTTATGGAAAGCCATTGTAGAGGAGGTGGATGAATGTGTCATTATTCGTGTGGATATGTGACATTTCGTGTGGATATGTGACATTTCGTGTGAATATGTGACATTTCGTGTGAATATGTGACATTTCGTGTGAATATGTGACATTTCGTGTGGATATGTGATATTTCGTGTGGATATGTGACATTTCGTGTGGATATGTGATATTTCATGTGAATGTGTGACATTTCGTGTGGATATGTGATATTTCGTGTGTGTAATTGATACTTATATATATGTGTTCCCCAGGATAGGCAGGTGGTGAAGGATGGTGGTGCAGTGTGGTGGGTGAGTGTGGTGGTGGTGGTGACGGTGGTGAGCAGTGTGGTGGCAATGGTGTGGTGGTGGTGGAGACGCTCCAGGATCAACTCCATCCCCTCCATCCTTGACCAGGTGGATGTCAATCCCTTCTATCGGGGTGAGTATCACTCGACCAGTTAAACACCTAGACCATAGCAGGAGAAAAAGAACAAGGCGGCATAATAACCCGGACAAAGGAGAGAGAAACTTGCCACGATGTTTGGGTCCGACTTGGACCATTTACAAAGTCACACTGACACAACAAGTGAGGGAGCCAGTATATATGGGAGGGGGGTCAGGGACGGGACACACAGACAGACGTGGAGAAGTAGTGGTAATGCTGGTGGTGGTGGTGGTGGTAGTAGCAGCAAGTAGGGGGAGTAGTGGTAGTTTCACAAGACAGAAAGGGGAAGCAAAGCAAGGCAATAATAACAGTAGTAACAATAGTAGTAGTTGTAATAGTAGTAGTAGTCTGGACAAATGTGGTACAGTAGGGCCCCGTTTATACAGCAGGTTATGTTCTGGCTACTGTTGTAAAGCAAAAACCGCTCTAAAGTGAAACAATTACTTACTTAAAAAAAATAATTCAAATGCATATAAAAGCCTAATAACATGTTTACACTATTATTTATTAAATGAGCAATAGAGCTAGGCCTAAAAAATGTATATACAGTACACACATTACTTACCTTAAAATATTTTAGTCCTTAGCTTATAGTGAGTGGTGAATATATTTATTGTAGAAAGTCTGAATAAATGAAGAATGGGTATAATTGAAAACCGCTGTATTAGCGAAACTCCATAAATTGAAACGCCGTAAAGCGGAACCTTATGTACTTTTAATACATTATTTATAAAATAGTTAAGTTGATAAATGAGAGACTTGTGCAACATTTATCTTTATTCTGGAAACGTTTCTCCAGCCAGTGGCTTCTTCAGTCCACTGTGGGGCGAAACGTTTCCAGAAGATACCCAAACGTTGCACAAGTGTCTTGCTTATCAAATGTGGTACTGTTTGAAGGCCTATGGTGGGGGCAGGCCTATGGTGGGGCAGGCCTATGGTGGGGGCAGGCCTATGGTGGGGCAGGCCTATGGTGGGGGCAGGCCTATGGTGGGGCAGGCCTATGGTGGGGGCAGGCCTATGGTGGGGGCAGGCCTATGGTGGGGGCAGGCCTATGACAGGGATAGCCCTATGACTGTCGAGTGGGCCTTACCGGTGTTATAAGATACGAGTGTACACAATACTGTAAAGGGTGGGCCAAGAATAGTCTTGGGAAGAGAGAGATTTTTTTCCTAGCTCAAACTACGATTCATTTTTTTAGCATTAACCTAGTTAAAAATAGTCTTGTTTTTCCTAGTAAAAATTGTGATTTTTTTTTGTGTTTTCCCTAGCTAGAATTGTAATTGTTTTTACCTCTCCGTAGCTAGAACTGTGTTTTTAAAAAATCCTAGCTAAGATTGTTATTTTTTATCGCATTTGCCACTGTTGACAGAAGGCTTCGCTCCCTCGGAAATGTTCCGGGAGGAGTTTATCCTCTGGCGGGACGACCTGACGGTGCAGCCACAGACACTGCTAGGACACGGCTACTTCGGCAAGGTCCTAGCTGGGGAGCTGAGGACCGCTGGGACAGTGACTAGGAGCGTGGCAGTGAAGACCCACAGTGATGCAGCCTCCACTGAGGAGGTGGTGCAGTTCCTCAGGGAAGCGGCAGTGATGCAGTGAGTGCCACTCGGCAGTGACAGACATTATTATTATAATTATTATCATACTTAAGTGCTAAACTCACAAGGGTCGTACAGCTGCCGTGATAGACAGATCAGGCAACGGGTTGAGGTTCGAACCCACGTCAGGCGAGTCCTATAACTCGCAGGCCATTGCGCTAACCACTCGGCCAGCTGGCTCTAAGATTACTCCAACTAGGGAGGTTAGCATGGGCCCCTCACTGTGACCACTAATCCGTTCCATGGTTCGTTTGCAGTAGTTTCATTACGATTTCGTGAGTACTGATAGACTATTGTTTATACAGTCATATGCTACTGGTCCAGTCCGCTCCACTTTATAATTGTCATATAGAATTGGTTGGTTAGTGGGGTTTGAATCCTGTCGACTACACGAGGGTTATTAATTAAGGATGCACGTAACCTGTACACTACCAGTCAAGAATACTTTAATCAATAAAACTGAGATTAATCTCAGTGTATATACACTGAGATACGCTCACCTCTCAGTGTATATACACTGAGATACACTCACCTCTCAGTGTATATACACTGAGATACACTCACCTCTCAGTGTATATACACTGATAGACACTCACCTCTCAGTGTATATACACTGATAGACACTCACCTCTCAGTGTATATACACTGAAATACACTCACCTCTCAGTGTATATACACTGATAGACACAAAGCTTTTATCAAAATTTTCTAAAATTTATCATAGCAATATAAATCATAAATATTCACACCCTCGCGTGACTTCCATCAATTATTCTGCGTTTTTACGCTTTTTTCCGTAATTAACAGTCATTAATATCGATGCTGATGTAAATTGTAAACGCCTGTCCTCTGGCGTAGGTACGTAAATCATTACCGTTGTTTTATTTTACAAGGAAGAGTTCGTGTAACTTTATCATTATTCAGATGACTACGTTACTAGAAAGCGTTAAAATCGCAAGGGTCATGCAGTTCCGTGGAGGCGGGCAGGGTGAAGATATGAGGTGTTGAGGGTAGGTCAGTGACTGCAAGTCTGGTGTTACAGTTGTATGCAGTTGGTATATCTACGAAAACGATAAACTCTTATGGGTGTATATACCAGGTATTTCTCCACTTAAATATTGTTATATATTCATTGCAATGTATTTTCTTATATGTGTGATGTTCATGTGACGGGATTTCCCATATCTCTCACACTGTTTACCACTGATCTCTCTGTGTGTTATTTGTTGACGAGACACTTGGCCTGTTGTGTGTGTGTGTGTACTCACCTAAGTGTACTCACCTAATTGTGGTTGCAGGGATCGAGACTCAGCTCCTGGCCCCGCCTCTTCGCTGTCCGCTACTGAGTCTCTGCTCTCCCTGCTCCATGAGCTTTATCATACCTTGTCTTAAAACTATGTATGGTTCCCGCCTCCACTATATCGTTCGCTAGACTATTCCACTTCCTAACTACTCTATGGCTGAAGAAGTGCTTCCTAACATCCCTTTGTGTGTGTGTGTGTCTCATACTGTCAATGCCTTGACAGGAACCATCTTTCCCTGCCTTGACAGGAACCATCTTTCTCTGCCTTGACAGGAACCATCTTTCTCTTCCTTGACAGGAACATTTTCTGCCTTGACAGGGACATTCCCAGCCTTGACAGCAACCATCTTTCTCAGCATTGACAGCAAGCATCTTTTTCATCCTTGACAGCAACCATCTTTCTCATCCTTGACAGCAAGCATCTTTCTCATCCTTGACAGCAACCATCTTTCTCATCCTTGACAGCAACCATCTTTCTCATCCTTGACAGCAACCATCTTTCTCATCCTTGACAGCAACCATCTTTCTCATCCTTGACAGCAACCATCTTTCTCAGCCTTGACAGCAACCATCTTTCTCAGCCTTGACAGCAACCATCTTTCTCATCCTTGACAGCAACCATCTTTCTCAGCCTTGACAGCAAGCATCTTTCTCATCCTTGACAGCAACCATCTTTCTCATCCTTGACAGCAACCATCTTTCTCAGCCTTGACAGCAACCATCTTTCTCAGCCTTGACAGCAACCATCTTTCTCATCCTTGACAGCAACCATCTTTCTCATCCTTGACAGCAACCATCTTTCTCAGCCTTGACAGCAACCATCTTTCTCAGCCTTGACAGCAACCATCTTTCTCAGCCTTGACAGCAACCATCTTTCTCAGCCTTGACAGCAACCATCTTTCTCAGCCTTGACAGCAACCATCTTTCTCAGCCTTGACAGCAACCATCTTTCTCAGCCTTGACAGCAACCATCTTTCTCAGCCTTGACAGCAAGCATCTTTCTCATCCTTGACAGGGATATAGAGTGTCATCACGTGGTACGCCTGCTAGGTGTTGTAGGGGACTACGCCCCCGTCTACGTTGTTATGGAACTAATGGAGCAAGGTGACCTCAGAACCTACCTCAAGAACCACAAAGGTGACCTCGCAAACCAGGTGAGGTTAGGTGACATACTAGGTACTGATGGTTCCAGGAGATGAAGTTAGGTGACGTACTAGGTGTTGATGGTTCCAGCAGGTGAGATTAGGTGACTTACTAGGTGTTGATGGTCCCAGCAGATGAGGTCTAGGTGACGCACTAGGTACTCCAAATGGCTCGACATAGTAGCGGAGGCTCGATCCTGCGTCTAGTAACTACGAGACATGCAATCTTAACAATTGCAAGGCGTGCTTAAACTGCATATTGCAAGGCGAAGCTCACTGGACGATAGCATAGTGGTACTGGACGATATTGAAGGTGTTAGTGAAGAAATGGTGATGTTGCAGTGAGTGTTTTGGGATGATAATGAATCTTATAGGTGGTGGTGGTGGACAAGATAACATGTTGGTGTGTTACAGGTGGTGATAACATCATGTTATTGGCATTACTCTTGGTGATAACAGGATTTGACTGGTGCTTCAAGTGAGGGAGAAAAGACATGACAGCATTGCACATGTACTTGTAGAAATAAAGATTATTATTGTTATTATTATTACTATTATTATATGTGTGGGGCTTACACATGAGTTGTATTATCAAAGCTTATTCATAGGAATCACTGAAAATGGACTGGTCAAATATTTTTGTTAGTAGGTTTAGGTTTGAGAAGGACTTGCCAAGTATGGGCCAGTAGGTCTGCTGCAGTGTTCCTCCTTTCTTACAACCTTGGCGTTACAGAAAGTGTTGGAGATGGCAGCAGAGGCAGCAGACGGGATGACGTACCTGGCCTGGAAGAGGCTGGTTCACAGGGACCTGGCAGCCAGGAACTGCATGCTAGACCAGACACTCACACTCAAAATCGGGGACTTCGGCCTCTCCAGGAGCCTCCACTCTAACTACTACAGGAAGGGTGAGGCCCAGTTGCTACTTGGTAACCGCAGATTAAGACATTAATTGGGTTTGAAACCTATCGGCTATGCGAATACTTTGATCTCTCAGTGAGTAAAGTTAGCTCTACGTGTATTTATGCTGGGAGATATACACCTCTCGGTGTATACATGTATATCCCGTCATCCTAACCATGGAGAAGTGCTAAATCCGTAAGGGTCATAGGGGTTTAGCGTATGGGGAATAATCAGGTTTGAAGTAAGAGTACAGGAAGACTGAAGACTCTTAGAGGCAGTGAAGGTCTGGACACTGTCCCAGGGCTGGATACTGCCCCAGGGCTGGACACTGCCCCAGGGCTGGACACTGTCCCAGGGCTGGATACTGCCCCAGGGCTGGACGCTGTCCCAGGGCTGGACACTGTCCCAGGGCTGGACACTGCCCCAGGGCTGGACACTGTCCCAGGGCTGGACACTGTCCCAGGGCTGGACACTGTCCCAGGGCTGGACACTGTCCCAGGGCTGGACACTGTCTCAGGACTGGACACTGTCCCAGGGCTGGACACTGTCCCAGGGTTGGACACTGTCCCAGGACTGGACACTGTCTCAGGACTGGACACTGTCCCAGGGCTGGACACTGTCCCAGGGCTGGACACTCTCCCAACATTCCTTTCCTCCTACTCTCCATTGTCTATTTTTGTCTCTTCCTATTATACTTAATATACAACGCTAAACCCTACTGGCTCATTCAGCCCATAGGAATGGAGGCTTGATCTTCCGTTCACGCAGTTTGTGACTTATATTTGTAACACAAATTTTCAACCATCTATGGACAGAGGGCCACTCCATGATGCCAGTTCGCTGGATGGCGCCAGAGAGTCTCCAGTTCAGTGTATACAACAGCCAGAGTGACGTCTGGAGCTACGGTGTCCTCCTGTGGGAGATGACCACCAGGGGCGTCAGACCTTACAAGGTAGGTCACCATACCCTGTGGGGGGTCACCTTACCCAGGGGGGGTCACCTTACCCTGTGGGGGGTCACTTTACCCCGTGGGTCACCTTACAAAGATATTTTCCTAAATAGAACCTTTGTAATCAGTCCTTATTGCAGTTATTATTATTACGTTCACGGGGTATCTTAATTTGAAGACGTTTCGCTCACCAGTGTCTCTATCAGTCAAACAGGTGACTAAATATGGAGACAGCAGAGTCAGTGGACAGGCAAAGGTGTGCCTACCTATCCATCGGTTGGAAGCGCACTCAGTTCACACACTGATTGTCCGTGGTTCGATCCCCAGTGCGGGTGGAAACATTAGGACGTGTTTCCTTAAGATACCTGTTGTCCATGTTCATCTAGCAGTAAGTAGGTACCTGGGTGTTAGTCGACTGGTGTGGGTTGCATCCTGGGACAAAATTGACCTAATTTGTCCGAAATGCTCAGCATAACAAGGGGCTTTCTATGTAGTATGTCATTGATGTCAGCTAGGCCTATACCTTGTACATGTACTGAGTTTGTATCCTTGTACATGTACTGAGTTTGTCCTTGTACATGTACTGAGTTTGTCCTTGTACATGTACCGAGTCTGTGTCCTTGTACACATACCGAGTCTGTGTCCTCAGACACACCACGGAGGTGGTACGTCTAGGTGGTAAGCAGCGACGACACTCGTCACCCTGGACTGTCCCAGCACTGCTCAGTGATGCACCTCTGGATGATCCTCCAGACCTTCTGTAAGCAGCGCTATCACCCGGACCCGGGTTTCTTCTCAAGGTACGACCACTCACAATTCTCCCTCGAAAGTGTGAATTTCTACTACTAATATTAACCCTTATTAATCATTATTAAAATCATAATTAGACAAAAGACAAAACATTATTTCTTCGTAGTTTACATTAATAAACTCTTGTTAACCCAGAATAGAAAGCCACTAGCATGCGTGTGCATTTCGGGCAGACTAATCCTAATACACTCTTATAGACTACTCAAGCCTAGACAAGTTATTAAATGGTAAATTATAAGTATGAAACGATAAACCCACTAGGGTCTTAGCTTTATTGAGAGTTCCTGTTAAGTAGGATCATAAACATCAACGTGAAGGCAATAAGGAATTACCTGGAAGATTTGACAACTAACGACTCGATCCTCACCACCTCTGACACAAGATAGAGTTGTACAAGAATGGTACACAATACCGACAAGATAAAATTAAGACACATGTGCAACATCTGGGTATCTTTATTGTAGACGTTTCGCCCTCCAGTGGCTTTATCAATACAAATTCTAGGACATAATTTAAAGACAGTAGAACTATATACAAAAGATGAGGTAGTCAGTCCCTCGGCCTTGGTGTTAAGAGCACCGTAGTCGTGGAGGTTCTGGCGAAACGTCTATAATAAAGATACCCAGATGTTGCACATGTGACAGAAGATGGAGACAGATGGTAGAAAATACTGTCACGATGGAAAGAAGTAGACACAAATGCAGTACAATGCGATTCTTTATTGACAACGTTTGGGCCACACAGTGGGCTTTATCAAGTCACAAACACATCTACCTGGGTAAAGAATACATGAGTATATACGTGTGGAGAGTCAGGTGGAGAATGTTGGGTAGGTTGTCTGTGATGGACCAGTGTGTATGTTGTCGTGTCTGTGACGGACCAGTGTTTATGTTGTTGTCTGTGACGGACCAGTGTGTATGTTGTCTGTGACGGAGCTGCACTGGACGGATATTTCTTCATGAGTGAACAATGTTAAACTGACCACCTCATAATTTATTATTCCTCGAACATTAAAATTTCCCACTAAATACTAAGATAAAGTATTGATTTCTTTTTCTAAAAGTTCGCCAGTCCACAAGTGATAAGTGTTGCTAATTTCCCTCAGCACGTGAGTGTGGAGTATGGAGAGAGATTCCAGCAAGTGTCAGCCTTCCACAGCCTCGCCTCTCAAACTACCAGGTCAGCAGTGTTCCTGTCTATTATACTGCAATATTTGCTTTGAAGTGCTAATCCCGTAAGGGTTATGCAACGCCTTGGCTTCAAGGCAATATACACAATCATTTAAAAGTATATATGGGTTTAAAATATAGTTTAAGATTGCTTTTCGTGCCACTAACTGCTAACCCATTACATCCATTTGTATGTCATTATTTTAACTACGTAAGAACAAATGGATAACTTGTTTGTTAGGAAATTTTGGAAAATGTTCCTTGGTCTATATCAGCTCTGGAGGTCCGGCCAGTGGAGCTTCTGGTCATCTGACCGACACCTTCACTTGGCTTACCGATACGACCAGTGAATAAAACACCATGAAATTCGCAAACGCGTGAAATTAACAGTGTCATTGTTGCCATTCATAAAGACGTGAAATTAACAGTGTCATTGTTGACATTTATAAAGATGTGAAATTAACAGTGTCATTGTTGACATTCATAAAGACGTGAAATTAACAGTGTCATTGTTGACATTTATAAAGATGTGAAATTAACAGTATCATTGTTGACATTTATAAAGATGTGAAATTAACAGTGTCATTGTTGACATTTATAAAGACGTGAAATTAACAGTGTCATTGTTGACATTTATAAAGATGTGAAATTAACAGTGTCATTGTTGACATTCATAAAAACGTGAAATTAACAGTGTCATTGTTGACATTGATAAAGACGTGAAATTAACAGTGTCATTGTTGACATTGATAAAGACGTGGAACTAATAGTGTGATTGTGGTTCCCCCAGCAGGGAGAGTGTAAGGGGAGGCTCCGTCAGTAGCCAGTGTCTACACACTGCCAGTGACGATGATCTTCACAATCTGGATCCTCTCACCATCACTTCAGACCTCAGCCACGACAGTAAGCTCACGTGTGGAGTGTGAATGTTTAGATTATCATACTATGTAGTGATGAGGGAAGATGGAGTCATGGAAGACGTGATTGTTCATTGAGGTTATCAGGAAGCGCAGTATATTGTGTTTTACTCAAAGATTTCGGCCAAATTCTTAAATATGCATATCGTTTCTAAAATACAAAAGTGTCAGTTTTTACCTCATGCTGAGTTGGTCTTCCCCAATGGATATGTCACTTTTTCTGACTTTTTTGTGGGTTATCCTGGGTTCTCTACACACATGCTGCTATGTATGATTATCTATGTAACTGTATTTGTGTATACCTGAATAAACGTACGTCTTTAAGGCTTTCAACGTTGCGTTGTTCTCAGCGCAGCTGAGAACACTGGCACACCAGTGAGCCTCAGCCATGGTTTCCACCTCTTTCATTCTCCTCCTGTATGTTCTGACCTCAAAGAATATTTTTTGACCAAACCTGACTTAGAAACCTCACCTAACCTAACGTAATTTTTTTGCCATATTCTGCTAAATGAATCACTGATCGGTTTAAATTTAAGAGTAGTGAAGATGGTGGCTGCTATTTTTTCGTGCAGGTTAGGCTGAGGCGTCTATGTCGAGGAGTCTTCCTCTAGCAACTCAGTCTTGATTACCGTCTAAACTGTGCTAAAACACTTTGGGCAGTCAATTAATGGTTTCAAGTTCTCAATGAGAACACCACCCAGGAGTTTGTGACTGTATTAGTCTTTGAATTATAGCATCTGAACACCTCTGGCAAGACAGTGATGGAGTGAATGATGATGAAAGTGGGTTTTTTTCGAGTCATCCTCGCTCGGTGGGAAACGGCCAATGTGCTAAAAAAAAATTAGGCGAAATGAAAAAAAAAGGTAATCTTTGTTAGTTTCCTGCACCAGATATATTAAGTAAATTTCCTAAAATTACTTGTAACAGATACGTCAATTGCAGATCTAAATCCAGATGTACCCTTAACCCTTTTGGGGCCATACGTGTATCCATACGCTCTTCCGCTACCGTCCACAGGATGGATATGGGGTGCACAATAAACTAGCCACTTCCGGGGCAAAATCTAATCAGCACTTAGTATTTAAGGGTGTCCTATTTTATTAATTTAAGAAAATGTATTGAGTTATCCTTATATTTTCAGTGTGAATCTGAACGAGGACTCAACAGTTAATATAGTCTCAGATATGTTGAATGTTGATGCATTGTTTACATGATATTTCTCGTCACACCGAGACATTTCAACATTCAACATTTTATCAATTATTTGAACACCATCGTGCCTTCCATGAACACCATTGTGCCTTCCATGAACACCATCGTGCCCTCCATGACTTTATAGTTATCACTTACTGTCCGTCAAATAGTGTTTCTGTGTTGCAGGCACACCGGAGGGAGAGGAGAGTGAGTGGCGGGAGGTACCTTTGAAAGGTCAGTCCCCGTGTTACCCTCACCTCTCACCACTAAAGCTACCTGCAGTCAGTGCCAAGCAACACGCTCCGTCACACCACACCATCTCTGAGAGGGAGGCAGTGTGTGTGTTTCCCAAACGCCCTACGTGCAACTGGCCCCTCCAGGGACACACCACTACTGACCATGTATACACCAACTGCACCTCTGTCGACTTCCTACCTCAGGCAGCACCTTCCTTCACCTCTCAGTCAGTTTGTTTTGAAGATGCTATACTTCAGCGTCCCGGACTTCTGGATAAAGGAGACAGGACCACATTCCTCACCACTCCAAGTTGTACTAAGCAACTATTCACTACCTCTGATGAAGCTCAATCTCGTCCAACTTCAGTCTTCGATATCCTCAGTGACCCGCCCACCCTCAACTGTGCCCCTTCGTCTACTTCTTGTATGAACTCTTCAACGCCATTTCCAGGAATAACCGTCTCTTGTGAAGAATTTTCTCTTGCCTTGCAGGAGTGTGGCACACAGACCTCAGTCGTGCAGCCATACCAGGCCTCAGCAACCCTCCCAGGCACTGCCGTCCATTACATGTCAAGCTCCTCCTCCCCAGAGCCACATTCCTACTCATCAGAGTCTGCTCTTCTCTCCGGGAATTCCATGACGAACAGTTTCCAATTTGCGAATCCCAGAGCTGCCCAGATGCCAGAGTGCTCGAGCAGACAGAACTATCATGTTTGGGTCCAAGTGTACCGCTGCTTTCCTACACTTCCCTCCCATAGCTGCCTTTCTTCCATGTCCCTCTAGGACAGGACTGCCTTCCTTGACGTATTCCCATACCTCTTTGCCAGAGCTGCCTGCCCCTACACTCCCTACTACTCATGATTACGCCTACACCCTTCATAGGTACTGTCACCAACCATCCTACTCCTGCACCTACCTCCAGCAGCGCAGCACCTTCACCACCCCCCGCACAACTGCCTTCTTTATTTTGTCCGTCGAAGATGTACATCTTCCGTGCTACAAGTGACCTTGCCTCTACCCGACGGCAGCCGCAGCAGTCGTCTCTGCTACGGGACGACAGCGGCGTCGTTGCCTTCACGTCGACCCATGGCGTCGTCTCTCCCTCCCAGGATGCAGACCACCACAGTTTTTCTTGCTGTTGTAATGTTGTAATAACATTAGTCACATTGATATTGTTCGTAACTGAAGCGTATAAAAAAAACGTGAGAATAAACAAGAAGCATGAGTGAATATATGATGTGATAATATTGTTGTATTTAGGGGAAAGTGTTAAGCCCACAGGAGGCTCATACAGCGCCTGGGAATGGGAGGTAATCAGGTTCCATCCAAGGAAGGAAATATTAGGTCCACTTACTGGCATTAGAAACCACTCTTGCCAGCATCAAGGGCATTACCTTGATGCTGCAATGTTCTTAAATCAAGAAATTTTAGCTCCCTGAATCAAAATAGATCACCTTGTGTTCTCCAGGCATTGTATAACTTCCCACCGAGTACTATAATACATTAAGGCGAGCCTCTGTGTTAACTGTACTCAAGTGACGGTCACGTGAAGGAAAAACCACTTGTAAACATCTTTTCACAAAAAAATTGCATAAAAAGATCATGGTTAAACTTGTATACATTTTAATCTTGTCAAAAAAATTCTAATTCAATATTGAGCATAGAAGACTTTACATTATATATATATATATATATATATATATATATATATATATATATATATATATATATATATATATATATATATATATATATATATATATTATTGTAACCACGAACGAGTGGTATTGATCAGTAACTACACTGCTCAATACCCATGTTGTACTGGCCAGTACAACATTGGGTTCGAGTCCTTGTGTTATTGATATACATATATATATATATATATATATATATATATATATATATATATATATATATATATATATATATATATATATATTTTATATATATATGTACATGTATAGTGAAATCTCAAGTAAGATGGGGTTGCGTTCCTGGTAATGGTGTGCTAAGTGAACTGAAGAATATATGAAAAAATTAAGTTATATTCCACATATGTACCTCCAAAATAAAGTTTTTTATGTCAAATTATTTTCAAAAATACATATGTAATTATAGTTTATTGTAGTTAGGTGTACATAATTAAAATACAGTACCTGTGGCTAAATAAGGTTAAATAAGACTATTTTACTACCCTTAAATTGTGGTTGCTGGTGGATGGTGATGAGATGCTTGGAATTACTGGGTTGAGATGGATGGTTGTGAAGCTTCAGCTGGTGTTGATGCAGAGTTGTTAGTAGATGATGGTTGTGCTCCCCCTCAAGGGAGGTTCCTTGACGCTGGTGAGGGGCTCTTGATCATGGGAATTGGATCTGTGCTCCGGTTCCATGAATTGAGCCTGAATACCTTCCACCCCCCCCCATGCGCTGTATAATCCCTACAGGTTTAGCGCTCCCACATGATTATAATAATAATAATAATAATAATGGAGTGCTCAGGTAGCGTGTACTGCGTCGCTGGTCTGCAATGCCTCATTCAACTGACAATGCATAATCAAATCTTGCAGACTTCGCTTCACAGCAATGTTTCTAGATTTGTGAGTATTCCCTCCAGTGCAGTTTTACCAGCAGCATATAACATCTCACATAGCTGTTGCAGTGTTAACTGTTTATCTCCACATTCTACTTCACCCTCTTCTGTTGTGCCCTTCTGGGTACCGAGCTCAAGATTTGTTTTCTATCCCCCTAAAAGTTTATGCGCCTCATTTGCTTATACATGTTCCGAGTCCTCACCTGACACTCTCTTTGCCAGTCACAACTTTCTGGACCAGACTGAGAGGAAGAACAGTGAAAGTATTCACTACTCTAGGCCGTAATATTTTCTAGTCTGTAATTTTTTTGTGTGTGATTGGGGCTATTTCGTCCCATTCAACTTTAAAATGTATTTCATCTGAAATGTTAGATTTATTCCTGAACTCTGGTATGTTAAAGAATGCACTGTCACTACTTGCTGTCAGGAGTTGCTGCACCACTTTCTATGTGTAGCAGCACTTAAGTGTTTTAATCACTCCTTGATCCAATGGATGTCTTCAAAACGTCACATTAAGTGGTAAAAACACAATCCTTACTTTTGGGTAAGCCAAGTGCAAGAGCTGAGGATGGCACCAGGAATCAAGAGTGAAGGAGAATACTGAAATAGAGGTCCAGTCTCGGAAGGTACTCCTTGAGTAAAGATACCTACCTGGAGGTAGTATCTTTACTCAGTTCTTAAACCAGTCATTAAATAATGCTTTACTCGTTCATGTTGTCTTCTTAAACCAGATGAGAGAGGTTAAGTGGTTTTTGTATTTACTTTTCAAAACACGAGGATTCTGGCAGCAATACACATCAGACTGCACTGGAACTCGCCCGATGTATTACCACAGCAGGAAGCTGAGACAATCCTTCACCCCCAGAGTCCGGGTGCACTTTTCTCTTGCTTCCTCATACAAATTAGTGACGGCATCTTTCGAATCCTGTCTCATCATTAAACTCTAAGCTAACTTAACCTTACGTAACCTAATCTTACCTAACTCAACCTAACCAACACTTCCATGGTTTCCCTCCTGCTCTCGCACACTTACACTTCACCTTCCACACTTATAAGTGTCTTCAACTTCCTTGGGTCGAAACTGACTGCCTCGCACTTCCCCCACAATGACATGAAATGGGTCACCATTCTGAGTTTTGTGACCTACCTACACATTCCGTCCCGTGGTACTAACCCGTCGTGACCTGTGTGGTGGTCACTTCAGGTCACAACCTCAGTTGCCCATCCTACAACGTCTTCACCTGGTCATGTCCCTCACACTGCACCTCACCACCTTGATGCTTATCTCATACTTATTTTTTATTCACAAAATATCTAGACTTAGGAATGAAGTCTTCTTGCCGCCTCCAGCATCACTAGTATTTTCCTGCTGTGCCATGGTTAATATTTTCCTGCTGTGCCATGGTTAATATTTTCCTGCTGTGCCATGGTTAATATTTTCCTGCTGTGCCATGGTTAATATTTTCCTGCTGTACTATGGTTAATATTTTCCTGCTGTGCCATGGTTAATATTTTCCTGCTGTGCCATAGTTAATATTTTCCTGCTGTGCCATGGTTAATATTTTCCTGCTGTGCCATGGTTAATATTTTCCTGCTGTGCCATGGTTAATATTTTCCTGCTGTGCCATGGTTAATATTTTCCTGCTGTGCCATGGTTAATATTTTCCTGCTGTGCCATGGTTAATATTTTCCTGCTGTGCCATGGTTAATATTTTCCTGCTGTGCCATGGTTAATATTTAGAGATGAGATAACGAAAATGTCGAAAAGTGAATTAGCATGACGACTGAGTAATGTATAGGGGCCACGTAGTAAGGAGGAGGAGGAGGAGGATGTTAGGGTGAGATAAGCAACTATCGGGAGAAAGGTGGGATAGTAAGATTATAGGTAGTGCGGGGATAGTAGAGGTGTGGGAGATTTAAATAATGTAGTGTTGAAATGTGCGCCAGAAGTACGGTATATGTTCAGTGTGGGTTATTATTTTGACGTCAACAGTGAGACCAGGCCTCGAAAATAAACTGCCGCATCCGTCGGTAAACTGCCCGATGGGGAAGGGGAAAAAATCCAACGGCATGGCAGATTTTCCAAAATTTACTGCCCAATGTATTTCCATCTTTCCTTGATACTCGGAAAAAAAGGGTCATTCCAGTCTTTTAATAAAAACTGATCATGTCTTACTATATATATATATATATATATATATATATATATATATATATATATATATATATATATATATATATATATATATATATATATATATATATATATCTCCCGTGAAACAGGATTCAATTGATATTCCAGGGTGTTTCAAATTGTTGGACCCAATTACAGTATAAACTGCTTTGAAATTGGGTCCATCGTTTTGAAACACCCTGTATTTCACCTAAGTTATCGTTGAGACGGGTACGTTCTTAAACTTGACAGTTCAGTTCAGTTCAGACTCTAAGGTAAGGACCCACTAGGGGCGAGGGGGAAGTGGGGACAGAAGAAGAATAGCCGGTGAGAGGAAGAGCTGAAGGAGAAGAGAAAGAGTCAGGACTAAACCCAACAGTCTAACTACTTGGATTATTTGATAAACTTGACACTAAAATTATATACCGTTCTAATGATTTTAGGCCAAAATAATAACACTTTTCGAGAAAATTATTGACGAGACAAATTTAGAAAACAATTTATTGACTCAAATATCTTCCGTAATTATAAATTTTATAAATATAAACTTTAACGAATATTTGTATATACATGTATATAAAAACAGTAGTGAGTTAGGAGGAAAAATGCAGAAAAAAATAGATAAATACCTGTATATAAGTATAGCATAGTTTCTCCTTCAACGTAAGAAAAATAATTTGGAATAAAAGAAAACGAGAGTAGTTATAGCACTAACTATGCTATTTTTCACAGCCTTCCTGATTTTTATTTTTTTAAGCCTAGTAAGATTATTTAGGTACAGGTACACAAATTTAGGTGACTATAGAGATTATATATAGTAACATAGGTATATATGGATCAATTATCCACCAGGATAACCCAAAAAATCCACTGTTATATTTCCAATGGGGGTCCTTTAATCTTGTCCCCCAGGATGTGACCCATACCAGTCATCTAATACCCAGGTACCTAATTACTGTTAGGTGAACAGGTGTAGCAGGTGCAAGAAGGTACCTACTTACTGCTAGGTGTACAGCTAACAGAAGACTAACACCCAGGTACCTGCTTACTACTAGGTAAACAGGTGTAGCAGATGTCAGAAGACTAACGTCCTGGTACCTACTTATTGAGGCAGTAGGTGTAAGGAAACATCGTAAACGTCTCCACTCGTCCGGAGATCGAATCCCGGTTCCTCAGAGTGTGAGCTGGGGAGCAGGGAAGGGAGGGCTACCAAACGAACCGTGAATTTCATGTTAGAAACTAAGAATGATTCAAGTTAGATATACCGATGGTTTTAACAGACATGTGTCTTAACAGACATGTCTTAATCGACATGTCTTAACAGACATGTCTTAACAGACATGTCTTAACAGACATGTCTTAACAGACATGTCTTAACAGACATGTGTCCCATGAATTCGTTACTGATCCTCAAATTCCTACCCCCCCCAAAAAAAAAAAATTATCATGATTTTTTTTTTTGGCCCTGGAAGAAATCAAGTTTTGGTCCCTCAAAATACGGCGGTTGTGGGGTGGGTGGTGGGCGGGGTGTGGGTGGAAGGTGACGCAGACAGTGGAAATAAGGCTGAGGTATAGCCAAGATGCTCATGACTTGTATTATATATAGAGACTGCAAGTGATGGTGGGGGTGAGGGGGTTAGTGATGGTGGGGTGATGGTAGTGGTGGTGGTTGATGGTGGGGGTGATGGTAGTGGTGATGGTTGATGGTGGGGTGATGGTAGTGGTTGATGGTGGGGAGGTTAATGGTGGTGGTTGATGGTGGGGAAGGTTAATGGTGGTGGTTGATGGTGGGGGTGATGGTAGTGGTGGTAGTTGATGGTGGGTTTGATGGTAGTGGTGGTGGTTGATGGTGGGGGTGATGGTAGTGGTGGTGGTTGATGGTGGGGTGATGGTAGTGGTGGTGGTTGATGGTAGGGAGGTTAATGGTGGTGGTTGATGGTGGAGAGGTTAATGGTGGTGGTTGATGGTGGGGGTGATGGTAGTGGTGATAGTTGATGGTGGGGTGATGGTAGTGGTTGATGGTGGGGAGGTTAATGGTGGTGGTTGATGGTGGGGTGATGGTAGTTGATGGTGGGGTGATGGTAGTGGTGGTAGTTGATGGTGGGGTGATGGTAGTGGTGGTGGTTGATGGTGGGGAGGTTAATGGTGGTGGTTGATGGCGGAGGTGATGGTATGGTGGTAGTTGATGGTGGGGGTGATGGTAGTGGTGGTGGTTCATGGTGGGGGTGAGGGTAGTGGTGGTAGTTGATGGTGGGGTGATGGTAGTGGTGGTGGTTGATGGTGGGGAGGTTAATGGTGGTGGTTGATGGCGGAGGTGATGGTATGGTGGTAGTTGATGGTGGGGGTGATGGTAGTGGTGGTGGTTCATGGTGGGGTGAGGGTAGTGGTGGTAGTTGATGGTGGGGTGATGGAAGTGGTGGTGGTTGATGGTGGGGAAGGTTAATGGTGGTGACTGATAGTGATGTTGGGGAGGTACATGTAGAAATTAAGACAGATGTATTTAATGGTCTAATAAGATAGCCTAACTTAACCTAACTTAGGCTAGCCTAACTTACCCTAAGTCCCAGGTCACTACTGTCATCTTCCCCTCACCTGACTCCCTTACCTTACTCCCCCTCACCTGACTTTCCCTCACCTGACTTTCCCTCCCCTGACTCCCCCCTCACCTGACTTTCTCTCACCTGACTTTCCCTCACCTGACTCCCCCTCACCTGATTTTCCCTCACCTGACTCCATCTCACCTGACTCCCCCTCACCTGACTCCTCTCCCTCACCCCTCTAAACACCGATGCCACGAAACCCGGCGCCAAGACAATTCAATGCCTCCTGGCGCCGGGCATGGTGCCACATGATGCCAAAGGGTGCCAAGTAGGGAACCAGGGGGGTGGGAGGGGGTGATGCTGCCGCTGCCTGTCTCTCCTTCCCTCCTACCCTCTACCCCAGTGCCAACATAACGCTTCCCAACCCCCTCCCTCCCCCCTACGGTGCCAATGCCAGGAACTACCCCCCCCCCACGTGACAAAGTGCCAGGTAAGCCAGGGGAAATTATATTAATTGGTGAAAGTCCAGGTAAGCCGCATTAACCCACTTCTCAATGGTGCTGGCTTATTCTGTTAGCCACTTATTTTATCTACTTATTGTGTTATCCACTTATTGTGCTATCCACTTATTTTGTTATCCATTTATTGTTATCCACTTACTGTATTATCCACTTATTTTGTTATCCACTTACCTTGTTTTTCACTTATTTTGTTATCCATTTAACAGAAAACACTTAAGTGCGTCATGTCTGTCTTGTCTGTTCAATAATTTCTTCTTTGCAAATTATATTTTTCATCAGAATCCGTAGATCACACGAAGTGATCCATGGATCGCCTTTACTTTCCGTGATCCAACACGATTAAGTATATACTACGGTTTCGTGTGCTATGTCCTGTTTGTAACTCATGATTGTAAACAAACCCATGGATCTGAACCCCAGCCGTACCGTAGTTTGTCCTGTTTCTAACTCACGACTGTTTACAGTCTTAAGACGATTGTAAACATACCCATGGATCTGAACCCCAGCCATACCGTAGTTTGTCCTGTTTGTAATATGTATCACTGTAGTGTCTAGAATGTTTAGAAATATACGTGTGGGTAAACATTAGGAAACGTTTCGGCCCCGGGACCTTGATAAAAAGCGTGATCAAGGTCCCAGGACCGAAATGTTTTGTACTAAGTATATGTCCTAGTATTTGTTTACGTGTCTATCTAAACCAATTTGTAGGTATATATTAGCAAGGTTTGCGTGCGGCCAGCAGTAACAGCCTGGTTGATCAGGCCTTGATCCACCGCGAGGCCTGGTCATGGACCGGGTCGCGGGGGCGTTGACCCCCGAAACATCCTTCAGGTATGTTAGGTAAGACACATATACAACAGTTACGTATCTTTATTTCTGAACGCTTCGCCTACAAAGTAGGCTTCTTCAGTCGAGTACAGAAAAGTCGGTAAAAGCAGAAGAGATGTGAAGATGTATACACGCACTCGTGTACACGCACTCGTGTACACGCACTCGCTACACAACTAACACCAACTGTGAACTATTAAATGTGCTAATAGGATAATTAGCCTGATTATAATAAGGGAATAATAATTCACATATTACCCACACATGGGAGAAAGTTTTGTCAAGTAGCTCGGTTGGTAGCGCACTCAGCTCACACACTGAGGTCCGTGGTTCGATCACCGGTACGGGTGGAAACATTAGTATGTGTTTCCTTAAGACACCTGCTGTCCCTGTTCACCTAGCAGCAAGTAGGTACCTGGGTGTTAGTCGACTGGTGTGGATCGCATCCTGGGGGACAAAATTAACCTAATTTACCAGAAATGCTTTGCATAACCAGGGACTATCTATATAGTATATTATTATTATTATTATTATTATTGTAAGATGGGCGAAACGTAGTCGTAAGTTTCTCTCTCCTACGTGCGGGTTATTTATGTGTTGTTTCAGTCACAGGATCGAGCCTTGTATATTCTTTAACAAGGGAAGTTATCAAGTGTTCACTGTTAACATTATCATATGTTCAAAACACAGCGCCATGCTGCCTATGTTGATAACTCAGTGACCTGCTGTTGAACACTGCGTACTGAGTGACCAGCAGCAGTGTTCACACACACACACACACACACACACACACACACACACACACACAGTAATACCATTTATTTGGATAATAATTTTCAAAATAATAATTTACAAAATAATAATTTACAAAATGATAATCTACAAAAAGATAATTTACAAAATAATAAATTACAAAAAATAATCATTTACAAAAATAATCATTTATAAAAATAAATTTACAAAATACATAAAATCTGAATACACAAAGTGCGTATTTAGGGGGCTGGATTTTCACCAAAAACTTAGCAATGAAATACACGGGAATATCCGAAACTTAATTACGAAACACAAATACGTATTCAACATACGGGACACTTGTGCAACACTTGGGAATCTTGATTGAGGAGGAGACGTTTCGCCACACAATGGCTTCATCAGTCCAATACTGAGAAGAACGGTGGACAAAGAGGAAGAGTTTGAGGTAATCAGTCCCTCAGCCTGGAGTTGTCTGTTTTCTGAATCATTTATCAAACACACAGTTACTTACGATGTTACAGTATCGCTGGTCACTATCTGGGATATAATGTTTCGTGAGTGTTTATCAGTGTAACACTGTAAACATCAGTGCTTTAGTAGTTCATGCTTGGTTGGCTTGCTGTACCCTGGTGGATGTGTCTTGAGCATCTCTTGGTGGGTTGGGTAACGAGTCTCTCCACCACACCAGGGTCACTGAGGCTGTGTCGCCAGGTCACCACCAGTCACACGCTGTGTCGCCAGGTCACCACCAGTCACACGCTGTGTCGCCAGGTCACCACCAGTCATCAATACTTTAATGCCTAAAGTTGGGATTATACTCTCAAGCGTATATACGCTAAGAGACACCCCCCCCTCCCCTATCTGTGTATATCATCTATTGTTGTTGTTGTTATTATTATTATTAATATCATTGTTATTATTATTATTATTGCTATTATTATTATTATTATTATTATTATTAACTATTGTTATTACTATTACAAGATGAAGGGGGAGGGGGAAAAGGGGAAGGGAAGGGGGCGCAGCTCCACCTACCGCCCCGAGCAAAAACAAAATACTGAACCAATTATTTATGTAAACAAGTGAGAAATGCTGACAAGGAAGGGGGGAGAGGGAGAGAAAGTCTGGGTTATTGTGGCCCACATGACTACATACCTGACTGCTGCCTTCACTACCCTCCCAGGCACTCACGGCTTCCTGGCAACCCTAGTGCTCGTTACGCTTGACACATGATGGGGTGAGGGGTGTGCCATGTTGATGACTGGTGGGGGGAGGAACGTGTTGATTCAAGGAATCTGACCTGCTTTGCCCCTCTTGATCCCTTCTAAGTGCTCCTTATTCACCCCCTGGCATTGCATGGCTCTTGCAAGGCTGGTTAAGGCTACACCTCACTTGTACACCTCTCCTCAAGAATACTCTAATACGCAGCTCTCGCTTCACACGGCGAGGGCCTGGGTTCGATTCCCAGCCAGGGCAGAAACATTGGGCGTGTTTCTTTACACCTGTTGTCTATGTTCCCCATCAGTAAAATGGGTACCTGGGTGTTAGTCGACTGGTGTGAGTCGCATCCTAGGACACTGACCTAATCTGCCCGAAATGCTCAGCATAACAAGGGACTTTCTATATAGTAGTATGTCACTGATGTCAGCTAGGCCTGTATACCATGTACATGTACTTGTAGTAAATAAAGATATTATTATTATTATTATATATCTACTATACGAGGGTTATTAAGGCTGTATGTCACCTGCTCACCACCAGTCAACAATACTCGAATCCCTGAAGAAGGAATTCAAGTCTCAACATATATACACAAAGATACACACCTCAAGGTGTCAAGGAGTGAAATTAGTCACGGATTTATAAAAAAACAATTACACAATCTGTTTATAGATATAAATACTCTAATCTACTGTTCTAACAATCGAATTTATATATATATATATATATATATATATATATATATATATATATATATATATATATATATATATATATATATATACTTAGTGCCCTCGTCTAGGACAATTGATATAAATAGTGCGTATAAATAGTGTCTGTCTAGCATGTTGATGACCGGGAGTCACGAGTTTGTGTTTATGTGTGTGTGTGCGTGTGTGTGTGTGTGTGTGTGTGTGAGTGCGTGTGTGTGTGTGTGTACAAATACGCCAGGAACGCGGACAATTCACCACAAGTCACACAAGAAAACCAAAGCACTACGTGAGGTACACCACACATACCTCAGTGACCCCTAGCTGCCAGGCGTCCCTAAAACACACACACACACACACACACTAAGCAGAGAGCCAAGCAGGGGTTCAAAGTACACTGCTGTAATCGATCACTGAACACTTAAGAGGCAGAAGCCAGAGTGTAAGGGTAAGGGAGGACGTCCCAGGATGGGAAAGAGTAATAAGTTGGGGTCCCTAAGGATCAGTACTAGGACCCTTATTGTTCTTTATAAATATTATACATAAATGACCTTCCAGATGGGATTGAATCCCATGTATCATTGCTGCTGACGTAAAACTAGTGAGGTGAGTAGGTGAAGGGATGTAGACAGTGTACAGGAAGACTTGCACAAGTTGCAGAGACAGCCAGGAAAGTGGCTACTGGAGTTTAACCCAAATAAGTACATCATGCAAACCGAGAGAGAAAATTACTTCAGACGGCGTGAAATCTGAGATTTGAGAACCTACAAATACTGCCTAAGAAGAAGGATCTTGGAGTGAGTATGACACCGAACATATCGCTAGAGGTGCACATAAACTTCACAACACTGCCATCATGTGAGAGAATATAGAATTTTAGAACTGCCTTTAGAGATCTTAACGAAGGGGCACTCAGGACTCTGTATACAATATATTTCAAGCCTGTCATAGAGTAAGCAGCACCAGCACTGAGCCCACACCTGTTAAAGCATGTTGAGTAATTCGAGAATGTTTAGAGGTTTGCAATAAAACTAGTCCTAGAGATATGAGAACTGAGCTATTCAAAGAGCCTAAAGGAACCAAACCTGAGGACCTTAGACGAAAGAAGAACCAGGGAGATATGTTTATGACGTGCAAGATACTCAAAAGATATGACAAGCAGGTGAACACACACACACAAGAGATTAGTGCAAAAGCTGGAGGACCAGGCAGGGATAACAGGGATGACACTGCAATGGATCAGGGAATACCTGTCAGGAACACAGCAGCGAGTCATGGTACGTGGCGAGATGTCAGAGTGGGCGCCGGTGACGAGTGGGGTTTCACAGGGGTCAGTCCTAGGACCGGTGCTATTTCTGGTATTTGTGAACGACATGACGGAAGGAATAGACTCCGAAGTGTCCCTGTTTGAAGATGATGTGAAGTTGATGAGAAGAATTCAATCGGACGAGGACCAGGCAGAACTACAAAGGGATCTGGACAGGCTGCAAGCCTGGTCCAGCAATTGGCTCCTGGAGTTCAACCCCACCAAGTGCAAAGTCATGAAGATTGGGGAAGGGCAAAGAAGACCGCAGACGGAGTACAGTCTAGAGAGAAAAGACTACAAACTTCAATCAAGGAAAAAGATCTTGGGGTAAGTATAACACCAGGCACATCTCCTGAGGCGCACATCAACCAAATAACTGCTGCAGCATACGGGCGACTAGCAAACCTAAGAACAGCATTCCGACATCTTAATAAGGAATCGTTCAGGACCCTGTACACTGTGTACGTTAGGCCCATATTGGAGTATGCAGCACCAGTTTGGAACCCACACCTAGCCAAGCACGTAAAGAAGCTAGAGAAAGTGCAAAGGTTTGCAACAAGACAAGCTAAGGGGTATGTCCTACGAGGAGAGGTTAAGGGAAATCGACCTGACGACACTGGAGGACAGGATAGATAGGGGGAGGGGACATGATAACGACATATAAAATACTGAGAGGAATTGACAAGGTGGACAGAGACAGAATGTTCCAGAGATGGGACACAGCAACAAGGGGTCACAGTTGGAAGTTTAAGACTCAGATGAATCACAGGGATGTTAGGAAGTATTTCTTCAGTCACAGAGTGATTTGGGAAGCGATGTAGTGGAGGCAGGTTCCATTCATAGCTTTAAGAAGAGGTATAATAAAGCTCATGGCGCAGGGAGAGTGACCCAGTAGCGGCCAGTGAAGAGGCGGGGCCAGGAGCTATGACTCGACCTCTGCAACCACAACTAGGTGAGTACAACTAGGTAAGTACACACACACACACACACACACACACACACATATACACATACACACACACACTGCTCGGGGTATTTTGGGCACGTTAGACCAGAATATAAGTGCATGGCTGTCACGAGCGATTTGGCACGAACTTCCGGTTGCTATGTCAGGTTGACGAGGGAAGGACGTGAGTGAAGGTGAAGGGAGGTGAGGGAAGTTGAGGAGAGGTGAGGGGAAGGTATTGTGCCGGTTAAGACAGTATACAAGCACAGGTAATGACAGCAGCCAGCACAGGTAATGGGAGAGTAACACAGCACAGGTAATGGGAGAGTAACACATCACAGGTAATGGGAGAGTAACACAGCACAGGTAATGGGAGAGTAACACAGCACAGGTAATGGGAGAGTAACACAGCACAGGTAATGGGAGAGTAACACAGCACAGGTAATGAGAGAGTAACACAGCACAGGTAATGAGAGAGTAACACAGCACAGGTAATGGGAGAGTAACACATCACAGGTAATGGGAGTAACACATCACAGGTAATGAGAGAGTAACACATCACAGGTAATGGAGACAGCATCACATGTAAAGGGGAAGCACGACAGGTAAGGGGAGCAAGGTGTTAATGGGGAGTGGGTAAATCTAGGGTTCAATGGGAGATGGAGGAGGAGGAGGCGAGATTAACACTGGTCGTCAAATAACAGAGTGAGGGGAAACATGCTCTGACGTCCCCTCGCCCACATGGTCGAAGCAAGCAATGTAACGACTCCTCTTTACGACCTTATTAACCCCTGTTGTACAGCATTGTCTTGGTTAAGAGTGTGTGACAGGTGGATGGCGCCAGGAACTACTCCTCCTCCCTCCCATTAACTCCCTCCCTCCCATTAACTCCCTCTTCCTCTTCCTAACTTGTCCCCCTGCCCACTTCCCCTACTAATACCACCCCTCCTCCTGCCACCTACCATCCAACTCTCCCCTCATATATGCCCTCTCCCTCCCCTCATTTCCCTCTTCCCCCGCTGTTTCCACCCCTCCCCTTCACCCCTGTCACCTCCGCGAGGGGTCTCTGAGGAGGCTCACAGCCAGACACATCACAGATATATAAGATGCAGGCTGGAGGTGGGACATGGATCACCACACCTCCACACTATCGCCTTCCTCAGGTAAGTCTTCACTCGCCCGCACTCTCGGGAACACATCCTCCTGTAGGCGTAGGTTGAGTGTCGTCGTAGGCTGAATGTTGTCGTTTCTTCCCTACGTAGGTTGTTCGTCTCTTACGTAGGTCGTTCCTCTCTTACGTAGGTCTTTCTTGCGTAGGTTGTTCCTCCTACGTAGGTCGTTCCTCTCTCACGTAGGTCGTTCTTATGTAAGCCGTTCCTCTCCTACGTAGGTCATTCTTATGTAGGTCGTTCCTCTCACGTAGATCGTTCCTCACTTACGTAGGTCGTTCCTCACTTACGTAGGTCGTTCCTCTCTTATGTAGGTCGTTCCTCTCTTACGTAGGTCGTTCCTTTCTTACATAGGTCTTTCTGTTTCACCTAGATCCATAGACACATGTACAGCATCTGACTCTACAAATAAAAATACCCAGATGCTGCACATGTGTCCGGTTCTTAATGTCGGTACAGTATTCCATTCATGTACAAGTAGATGCTTCTACGGCCAGGTTGATCTGATAGCAAATCTTCCTTCGTGAGGAAGATTTCCTTTAGCATCTACATCCTCCTTCAGGTAGTTCCTCCTCCTCCTCCTCCTCCTGCATCCTGTTTTTTAAAGACAGATCATCCTCCTTTAGGTACTTCCTCCTCCTTCATCCTGTATCCTGTTTTTTAAAGACTGGTCATCCTCCTTCAGGTAGTTCCTCCTCCTCCTCCTGCTGTATCCTGTTTATTAAAGACTAGTCATCCTCCTTCAGGTACGTTTTACTTTATTTCCTCATCCCCAGGAAGGTTGTTCTTCTCCTCCTTCAGGAAAGTCCTACTAGTCCTTGAAGAGGATTTTCTTCCTTCAAGTAGGTCTGCTTACTTCAGGAAAGTACTCCTCTTTCTTCGCAAAAGTCCTGCTGCAGGTGACTCTTCCTCACACACAAATACAGTTTTCTTGTTGTTTTTGTCATCAGTCTGCCCTCAGGAAGTGTACAGTGTTTTAACATTAAACTCGTTCAGTGTAAAACACACTGGAAAATATGAGAGGCAATGATTTTATCTTATATAAACGACTGTGTTGATTCTTTGTTGATTTTTTCATTCAAAACGTTTGTGTACAGGGAAAATGTGTGTGTGTGTGTGTGTGTGTGTGTGCGTGTGTGTGTGTGCACCAGTAATTACATATTTTCGTCAGAAACTTTTAACAATTAATGTCGTGTTACTGAACACTTAGTCCTGAGGAAAGAGTAAAAAAAAAATCCCAATACCGTGGTTCGAACAACTGCCTTAGTGGTGCAGCGTCACTTCTCTGTTGCAGTGATCGAAGTGGTTATCGAAGGGACTCTTGAGTTCGACGTGACACTTGAGAGGCGAGTTCGACCCCAGATCCAGCCACCAGAACCCAGGGCCAACTCTCGCATCTCCTTCGGCCAGGTGAGTCTTGCACCTCCACAGTCCATCAGTCTGTGTCAAGACTGAGGGACTGATTACTTCAAACTCCTCCTCTTATTCCACCTTTTTCTGCATTGGACTGAAGAAGCCACTGGCTGGCGAAGTGTTTCTAGAATAAAGATATCCAAATGTTGCAAAAGTGTCTCATTTATCAACGTGTCGATTTTGTAAACAATTTATTCACATCCATTTGATTGTCCCTCTTCGTGTTTTTCGTTAATGTGATAAGAATATTTAAGTTACATTGACTATTTTTTGTCTTTACAAATTCTGACCCGGAACTCTGGTCGGGTCGAGACAGTTTCTGCTCTCTTGTCGGAGTTCGCAGGTTAGAATCTAACAGCACACTTCTTTTCTTCTCCCACAGGGTAACCTCGCGGGAAAGGTTCGCCCAGTCGCAACAATCAAGCCTCTGCTAGAAAAGGAGAATCTGAAGGAATCTGAGACTGAGAGCCCAGAAATTCCGGATGATATCAAGAAAACCGAATTGATTGAGAGTTTCCAAGATTCTGTGCTGCAAGAGGCACTCTCAATCCTCGACGAGGATTCTTCAGGTGACTGGAAGACAACTGAGTTGAAGACCACTCAGCAAGAAAATTACAACAACACTAAGGAGGCTTTGTGTGTGAGTCAGCAGAGTGACTCGACTCTCCCTGAAGACAGTGATCCAGTTAAGAGAGAAAAAGAGCTAGTAGACGCCAACGACTTCGCCAGGAAGGAACCTACCAATCTAGGAAATTCCTGCTGTGTTGAGACAAACCAGAGCTTCAGCGAGCAGGAATCCAAGGAGGAATCTGACCAGAGCATCAGCGAGCAGAAAACAAAGCAGGTATCTAACCAGAGCATCAGCGAGCAGGAGCCCAAGCAGGTCTCTGACCCGTGCTGTTGCCACAGGGACTGGGTGCGTGCACTGAGTGCTACAAGCAACACCAAGCACAACACACGCTACCACAGCACCAAGAAGATGGAAGGTGAATATCAGGAAGAATGTCACAACGGAGAGTGTGAGGAAAATCAAGGATGTGACACAAGGGAAACCTTTGAAGTGGAGAAACAGGTCCACCACAAGGAGCTTCCCATCACTGAGTGCCTTGACGGTGAGCTCTACGAGGTAGACGGAGACCTGAATGTTTATGTTTCTGTTCTTGTAGATACGAATGATCTGACCCGCTCTCGTAAATCCTCTTGTGTAAATTAATGGGACTGGATCCGTTCTTATAAACAAAGACCATGTGATCTGTCCTTTTAAACTTAAGAGGATCTGCTCTTTTCTTGCAAACACGAACTGTCTGATCCGTTCTTGTAAACGCAGACGAGCTAATCCGTTCTTGTAAATAAAGACGGTTTAATCCGCTCAAGTCAACAAAAAACAAATGAAGCTGACAGCTTCTTCATGTCCCCCTCAGAGTTCCTGGAGAAGTTGCACCTGTCACACCTAGTAGACTACCTGAGGGTGCTGGGCTGTACCTGTGTGAGGGACCTGCGTCTCCTGGAGAAGCCAGAACTTGAAGCTATTCAGCTCATCTCTCGTCGGCGCCTCCTGCAGGAGCTTGACTCTTTCAACCTTCACCATGAAGGTGAGGTGCTAGGTGCAGTAGCTAGTGAGGTGATAGGTGCAGCAGCAGGTGAGGTGCCAGGTGCAATAACAGGTGAGGTGCTAGGTGGAGTAGCAGGTGAGGTGCTAGGTGGAGCAGGTGAGGTGCCAGGTGAGCAGCAGGTGAGGTGCTAGGTGCAGCAGCATGTGAGGTGCTAAGTGCAACAGCAGGTGAAGTGCTAGGTGCAGCAGCTGGTGAGGTGCTAAGTGCAGCAGCAGGTGAAGTGCTAGGTGCAGCAGCAGCTGAGGTATCAGGTGCAGCAGCAGGTGAGGTGCTAAGTGCAGCAGCAGGTGAGGTGCTAGGTGGAGCAGCAGGTGAGGTGATAGGTACAATAGCAGGTGAGGTGCTAGGTGCAGCAGAAACCAAGATCATGTTAATTGTAGACGACAGTGTCCACAGTGATTATTATTATAATTATTATTATTATTATTATTATTAATGAATGTCTAAACATCAATCAAGATCTATTGAATTTGCATATATTCACTTGAGAAAAAAAATCTCGCAGTTTAAAACACTCTGGTAATTCTTATATTTGAAAAAGAACCCGCCCTAAAAACCTCCTTTAAATACGACGACCAAGTTGATTTTGATCTTGTTTCTTACGAGAAATGGAAGATCTGATCCCTTCTAGAGCTGATCCTATGTGATAAGTGATCTAATCCCATGTGACAAGGGATCTGATCCTATGTGATAAGGGATCTGATCCTATGTGATAAGGGATCTGATCCTATGTGATAAGGGATCTAATTCTATGGGATAAGGGATCTGATCCTATGTGATGAGGGATCTGATCCTATGATAAGTGATTTGATCGTCTGTACTAAGTAAGAATGAAAATCTGTCCGTAGTCCTCCGGGTTTTGTGATAAAGGATCTGATCTGATTCTATGTAACAAGGAATCTGATCCTATGTGACGAGGGATCTGATCCTATGTGACGAGGGATCTGATCCTATGTTATGAGGGATCTGATCCTATGTTATGAGGGCTCTGACCCTTTGTGACGAGGGATCTGATCCTATGTTATGAGGGATCTGATCCTATGTAATGAGGGATCTGATCCTATGATAAGTGATTTGATCGTCTGTACTAAGAATGAAAATCTGTCCGTAGTCCTCCGGGTTTGCAGTAAACAATGATTTACTTGAACCCTATGCTCCCCATTTATTCCCTCTCCCCACTCATCACCATCTCCCTTGACGCACCCACCATCTCTCAACCACTCCACTTCTACTCTCTCCCCAACCCTCCCCGTCTCAACACCCCTCCCACATCATCATTAACCCCTCTTCTCTCCCCACCAACTATCGCCCACTCCTCCCCCTACAGGCGACACCTTCGGTGACTCCTGCGTCTCCCAGTCCATACACTTCCCCCCACTTCAGTGTTCCCAAACTCTAAAAACCTCTTCCTCCTCTTCTTCGCCTCCTTCTTCCTCTAATCTGACTCTGCCTCCGGTGCCGCCCTCGTCAGCGCCTCCTGCCGACTGCTCCCTGGAGGGCTGGCTCACATGGTACGGTCTCACGCACATCGCTGGCTTCCTGAAGGCTATAGGAGTACATAGTGTGGCTGACATGACCTACCTGAGGGAGGAGGACCTACAACTCCTGAAGCCAGTCACCCGCAGGAGGATCCTAGCCTGCTACAGGAAGTAAGAAGCTGAAGGAGAGAGACAGAGAGAGAGAAAGTCGCTCTGTTTATATCCTTAATCAACATTATGTATGTTACTTTCACTCTTAACTACAATTATTCTAATCTTATTAAAAAAAAAAAATTACCTTTTACACAAATCCCCCAAAAACGTAAAAAAAAGCTGAAATATTATGATAAATCATCGTTATTTTAATTCCATATAAAATGTCAATATTGTAACCTGTACACAAAAGTAACTTTTTGTATATTATGAGAGAATATAGAAAAAGAAAAGATGGCAGAGTACCAGCAGTACTGTGTGATGCATGAGAGTTGTAATGTGTGTGTTTGTGTCCGCTATAACCATGTCCACTGTGTTGCAGGTCGGCTTAGAGATGTGCGGGGGAGGTTGGAGGAGCAGCCGGCACCAGAGTCTCGAATACCCTTACACACACACAAACACAAAACTAGCCACGTGTCTATCGGCAAGTGTCTTTTATGAAAGATAACTAACTACAACACACACACACACACACATCCCTTATGTATAATTTCCGAATTATCCTAAAATGTAGTTCCAAAACCCGTAGAGTTTTATTCGTTAACCTTATTGACTGTTAAACAACAGTACTGTAGCAAACAACAGAATTGTAGCAAATAACAGTGCTGTAGTAAACAACAATGTTGTAACAGTGCTTTAGCAAACAACAGTGTTGTAGCAAACAACAGTGCTGTAAAAAACAACAGTGCTGTAGCAAACAACAATGCTGTAGCAATCATCATCAATCTTGATTATCATTATCATCATCCACGTTAATCACAATAATTTCTTGCTGGAAGGGGAGACAATATTAAATGATCGGAAAATCGCTGGAGACAGCGGGTGGGCCGGATAGAATTACCGTGGAGGGTTGGGCCGGATGTGGCCCCGTAGGCCGGGTGTTCCTCTCCGCTGGCCTGACACCCTGGATCAAACCTGACGCTGTATGGTCTATAAGAGCTTAGCGATCACCCATTAATACTATTATTATTATTATTATTGGGCTTTAAACCTACTGGCAAGAACCGCTTGAACCAACGGTAGACAGTTACTGAACCAACCAACGGTAAACAGTTACTGAACCAACGGTAAACAGTTAATGAACCAACGGTAACCAGTTACTGAAACAACGGCAATCAGTTACTCTACGTACAATTCTGCGCAAATCCCTAAAAAATCAATGAAATTCAATGTGCATAATAACTTGTTTACTCTTATGGAACCACAATGGAAATAAGACAGTCCTTGATGACACACTGACTTTCCTGGGTTATCCTGGGTGGCTAACTCTCCCTACCCTGGGTTATCCTGGGTGGCTAACTCTCCCTACCCTGGGTTATCCTGGGTGGCTAACTCTCTCTACCCTGAGTTATCCTGGGTGGCTAACCCTCCCTACCCTGGGTTATCCTGGGTGGCTAACCCTCCCTACCCTGGGTTATCCTGGGTGGCTAACACTCTCTACCCTGGGTTATCCTGGATGGCTAACACTCCCTATCCTGGGTGGCTAACCCTCCCTACCCTGGGTTATCCTGGGTGGCTAACTCTCCCTACCCTGGGTTATCCTGGGTGGCAACTCTCCCTACCCTGGGTTATCCTGGGTGGCTAACTCTCTCTACCCTGAGTTATCCTGGGTGGCTAACCCTCCCTACCCTGGGTTATCCTGGGTGGCTAACCCTCCCTACCCTAGGTTATCCTGGGTGGCTAACCCTCCCTACCCTGGGTTATCCTGGGTGGCTAACACTCTCTACCCTGGGTTATCCTGGGTGGCTAACACTCCCTATCCTGGGTGGCTAACCCTCCCTACCCTGGGTTATCCTGGGTGGCTAACTCTCCCTACCCTGGGTTATCCTGGGTGGCTAACTCTCCCTACCCTGGGTTATCCTGGGTGGCTAACACTCTCTACCCTGGGTTATCCTGGGTGGCTAACACTCCCTACCCTGGGTGGCTAACCCTCCCTACCCTGGGTTATCCTGGGTGGCTAACTCTCCCTACCCTGGGCTATCCTGGGTGGCTAACTCTCCCTACCCCGGGTTATCCTGGGTGGCTAACTCTCCCTACCCCGGGTTATCCTGGGTGGCTAACTCTCCCTACCCCGGGTTATCCTGGGTGGCTAATAATGCTATCTTAACCAAGAGACCCCGAGTTCACTTCTGAGGACACTGAAGACGTATTAAGAACGTCTCCTGACGGATGCCGCTCCTGTTCACCTAACAGTAAGCTTATTAGAGAGTTTAGGTTAGGTAAGGTTCGTCAGGAAACAGGACAAGTGTTTCCTGACGCGGGTCTTAGTCAGATGATGACCAGCCGTTGGAGCTTTTAGTCATCTGACCGAGGCCTTCCGCTGGCTTACCGGTCCACCCCATTAAAAATTATGGTCATAGTTATGACCATTTTTGTGTATTAGGTGCACATAAATACAATTATCATACATAATTTATATTACAAGCATAACGCAAAACAAAGTGATTTATTTATATTGGGGTTCCTACAGGAGGTAGTGGACTGTTATGTGTCGCATCCTGGGCAGAATCTAAGCGACCTTGAGGGTAATTAGTCAGCCTAATGGTACTAGAACTAGGTAACATGGTAGTGTACTAGAGAACTAAAAGGTACCTAAAGAACGAAGCTACAGAAAGGGAGGAGAGTTATTTCTTGTATAGCTAACATTCCTGTACCTATTACTGTAAGATTCATGTACCTATTACTGCAACATTCCTGTACCTATCACTGTAAGATACATGTACCTATTACTGCAACACTCCTGTACCTATTACTGTAAGATACATGTACCTATTACTGCAACACTCCTGTACCTATTACTGTAAGATACATGTACCTATTACTGCAACACTCCTGTACCTATTACTGTAAGATACATGTACCTATTACTACAACACTCTTGTACCTATCACTGTAAGATACATGTACCTATTACTGTAAGATACATGTACCTATTACTGTAAGATACATGTACCTATTACTGTAAGATACATGTACCTATCACTGTAAGATACATGTACCTATCACTGTAAGATACATGTACCTATTACTGCGATCTGATCTTCTCTTTAATGTTAATGTAAATAACTCAGTTAACATCATTCCTGGTATATCTTCTTGTATTGTAACTGATTTTCACACAATTGAGTTACTTTTAATATTTAACGTTTAAAATAGTAACATATTACAAGGCTCCCGTTGGAAATAAGTCACTTTGATGTTTCTGGGTTATCCTGGAGGGTTATGTACACATATGCTGCTGTGTATGATGACTTATTCTGGGTTATCCTGGAGGGTTATGTACACATATACTGCTGTGTATGATAACTTATTCTGGGTTATCCTGGAGGGTTATGTACACATATGCTGCTGTGTATGATAACTTATTCTGGGTTATCCTGGAGGGTTATGTACACATATGCTGCTGTGTATAACTTATTCTGGGTTATCCTGGAGGGTTATGTACACATATGCTGCTGTGTATGATAACTTATTCTGGGTTATCCTGGAGGGTTATGTACACATATGCTGCTGTGTATGATAACTTATTCTGGGGTTTCCTGGAGGGTTATGTATACATATGCTGCTGTGTATGATAACTTATTCTGGGTTATCCTGGAGGGTTATGTACACATATGCTGCTGTGTATGATAACTTATTCTGGGTTATCCTGGAGGGTTATGTACACATATGCTGCTGTGTATGATAACTTATTCTGGGGTTTCCTGGAGGGTTATGTATACATATGCTGCTGTGTATGATAACTTATTCTGGGTTATCCTGGAGGGTTATGTACACATATGCTGCTGTGTATGATAACTTATTCTGGGTTATCCTGGAGGGTTATGTACACATATGCTGCTGTGTATGATAACTTATTCTGGGTTATCCTGGAGGGTTATGTACACATATACTGCTGTGTATGATAACTTATTCTGGGTTATCCTGGAGGGTTATGTACACATATGCTGCTGTGTATGATAACTTATTCTGGGTTATCCTGGAGGGTTATGTACACATGCTGCTGTGTATGATGACTTAGGTGAGTGTGTTTATGTGTTTGTGGAGGTGAATAATTAGTGGTAGTTGTCCCTGGTGTATGTTTATTTCTTGTTTTCTCTGGAGGCTGAGAACTGAGCTGTTTTCTGTGAGCAATCTTTGTGTGTGATGTCGACGGGGGGGAGGGGTGTACTCGCTTAGTTGTGGCTGCAGGGGTCGATTCACAGCTCCTGGCCCGTGTGTGTGTGTTAGATTGATGTTTGTTTTTCTGATGAAATTTGTGTGAGTTAGATGAGTCTGTTGAATACACACTCACTCACACATACACACACACATTAGGTGAGTACACACATATACACACACACATACACACATACTAAAACACACACACACACATACACACAAACACACACACATACTCATACACACACATACTCATACACACACATACTCATACACACACATACGCACACTAAAACAGACACACACACTAAAACACACACACACACAAACAAACACACACACAAACACACACACAAACAAACACATACTCATACACACACATACGCACACTAAAACAGACACACACACTAAAACACACACACACACACACAAACACACACACAAACAAACACACATACTCATACACACACATACGCACACTAAAACAGACACACACACTAAAACACAGATACACACACACACAACAGATGTTACTCAACATTGTGTAACACACAACGTAAGAGGAAAGTTGGAAAAAATCGCATTGTCCACTACAGGAAATTACTCCTTAAACACCGAAAAAAACGAAATTTGAAAAAAAATATATATTTCTCCCCAACGAAGCAATTTTAGACCCGATCAAATAAAAGAGGATATCAAAAGGCGGATTGATAATAGTAATAATGGGAAACTGATAATTGAGGTGGAATAAAAGGTACAATAGCACCCTTCCCCCCTCCCTCCCCCACCACAAACACATGTCCACCACTCCCCCACCCCCTCCCGGTAACAGAACCCCCGGAGTCTTAAATGGTCCGAAAAAAATGAAAATTCTTGATTTCCTACAATGGAGGTTATTGATTAAGTTTATTGGTATATATGATGGTGCCTGACTAGACTGTAGGAGATGATGGACTCGACCTGTGCCCACTTAATAGAGAGAGCACAGTTGTTTATATATATATATATATATATATATATATATATATATATATATATAAGTGTAATGTAACTCTCACTTAATATTATATAGCGAATATCTTCACTAATAGCTAGAATGAAGATGTTTGGCTTAATATTATCTTTGTCATCAATTATCATCATTATCATTATTATTATTATTATTATTATTAGCTATGTAAATAGGTAGGATGTGTTTCTTTTGTTAAATGAGAAGAAAGTACTGAGGGTGGGGAACAATCATACCAACTACTGTTAGATGACCCACGAAATCGTAATGACACGATTGCAAACAAACCATTCCACGGGTGGGGTTCGAACCCGCGGTCAGAGACAGTACAAGATAAGAAAGTCAGTCCCTCAGTCTTGCGGATAACCTCACCTTCCACTGTCTACGTATATCATTTCTACATTGAACTGATAAAGTTGCGTCTTATTCTTCGTCTTGTAGCTAAAACATTCCAGTATTGTAATAAGTAATAACAGTAATAATAATAATAATAATAATAATAATGAGTAGTAATAATGTTATAATTAGTAATAATGTAATAATGAGTAGTAATAATGTAATAATAATAGTAGTAGTAGTCGTAATAATCATAATAATAATAATAATAATAGTAGTAGTAGTAATAATAATGGCAGTAATAATAAGTAGCATCTGGAGATTGAGATGTGAGACAACGTCCACTAGGCTGGTATTCCATCAGTCCAGGACCAACACTGCCTCTCAGTTGTCAACAAATCTTCCTCAACTTTCAAACAAGATTGCCATAGCAATAAAGGTCATGATCATGTTCCATTGAGCATGGTCAGGAGGTGTTCCTATCATGCTTGCTGCCTTCACTGTCATGCGTACCTCCATCTAGGAGCAGGTGCTTCTGTCATGCTTGCTGCCTTCACTGTCATGCGTACCTCCATCTAGGAGCAGGTGCTTGTCATGCTTGCTGCCTTCACTGTCATGCGTACCTCCATCTAGGAGCAGGTGCTTCTGTCATGATTGCTGCCTTCACTGTCATGCGTACCTCCATCTAGGAGCAGGTGCTTCTGTCATGCTTGCTGCCTTCACTGCCATGCGTAGCTCCATCTAGGTGAACCAGAACCACAAATGCGTAAATCATACCTCTTTGAGAAGCTGCGTCCTTCTGAAGAATATTCACCATGTTATATTAGTTTCCATGCACCTGGTGGCTCTTGTTCCCCTAGCAGTAAATAGGTGCCGTTATGTGTACTCACCTATTTGTGGTTGCAGGGGTCGAGTTATAGCTCCTGGCCCCGCCTCTTCGCTGATCGTGTGTTACTATGACGCCTGACAGCCATCTATTTTTCAATAGGTCTTACCCCTGAAATATAACGCATAGGACCTGGTCACAAAACCTGGTCTGAGACCTGGGCCGCAGGGGGAAGGGGGCGATGATCCCCGTAGCCGTTAACAGTTAACAGAACCATCCGTTAGGTCTGCTGTTGTGGTTATTAGTGAATTATCTTAAGAGGTTTTGAGGCCCCATTAACGGGAGTGATATTATAATAATAATAACAATGATTATTATTATTTCTTAAAATATTGTTGCTGTTATTATTATTATATTATTATTATTATTATTATTATTATTATTATTGTCGTTGTTTTCATTAGTAATAGTAGAAGTAATAATAATAGTAGCAGTAGTAGTAGTAGTACATTAATGACCCGTAGGGGTCATACAACACCTGGGGGGAATGGGAGGTATTCAGGTTCGATTCAAGGAAGGAGAGGGGGTATCTCAATTTCCTTGGATTAAGAGCCCTGCACGAGGGTCAAAGGACACTTGAAGGGAGAGCGCAGAGTGTTGACTAGATTCTCTGAAGGACTGAAGGATTCCATGAAGGATGAAGGATGATTTATGAGGATGGGAGGAACCCCCCTCTCCCTCTTGGCAGGATGCTCACTCGTCTGGAGGATACGGAAAAGGATTCTTTTGCTCAGAAATTCCTTTGTATCTATGTATTTCTCTGTATTTTATGTCACGTGTAGATGATACAGAAACACTTAACGGAAGAGAAACCTTGATTAAAACAACGTTTCGCCCAGTGAGAGCTGCATCAAGCCACGGTAAACGTCTTCGTAATCGAAACGCGTCTTCGGAGTACCCGTACGTGGCGCTGCTCTGCCTTCCGTCTGTCTTCCTCGTGTTGACCGTCTGCTCAACACAATGCGAGGATGGATTAATGTGTTTGGGTTGAACAAGCCACCCGCATCTCGCGATGGCTGGGTAATTTGAATCGCGGCCCAGTTGAAGAAGATCAACTGGTCTGGACTACTTGGATTCCCCTTTTGTTTACTACAAGATTCACTGGATCAACTGGGCTGGATTACTTGGATTCCCCTTTCGTTTACTTCAAGATCCATTGGAATAACTGGATTGGGCTAAAACTTGCATATGGTGCAGTAGTCTTGGATTCCCTTTCGTTCAATTCAAGATTCACTAGATCAACCGGACTGGAGTAAAACTTACATACGAAGCAGTAGTCTTGAATTCCCTTTCTTTCAGTTCAACATCACCCGGACTGCACTAAATCTTACATACACAGAACACTAGTCTTGGATTATCTTCCATTTAGCGCAAGATCTCAGATGACTGATAAAGGTAGGAAACAAAGGAGGTTTGTTTTACGAGTAAGAACAACAAACAGCATCTAGTGGGTTGTGTTTGTATTCCTGGACCTCCTCTTTCTTCCTCTATCCTTCTTTGTTTTCCGCCATGATTGACAGTTCACATATACGCAATCGTGTGAAATGTCTTTTGTTTTTAAGTTTGGCAACTGCCGGCACCTGTGTTCCGCCCCAACTCTCCATGTTCTCAAGAATGTAGAGTGAATTCTTCAAGAACCCAGAAGTACCGTCGAAGCGGCCCTCTCTCAGGCGCGAGTTCCCATGTTGATCGTCAAATAATTCTCTGACAGTACATTCCTCCAAAGTCTCGATGATTTCCGCTTCCTTCCTACCTCCAGAAAGTGGATTTACGAAGAAATTGTTTTGCTATTTGAGGGAATAATGTGAGACAGTAACCGCAGAGGGGTCCCGTGCGTGAGGTGTGGGAGCAGCGCCCCCTGCAGCGTTCCCTCCAGCGCCCCCCTCCGGCAGCGCTCAGAAGCAGCCTGGGAACAACTCGCAGACTCCAACTCCACGCTGAGAAACAATGGCCCCCCTGTTTCTGGTCAGTCATTAATTACGCTTTCCTAACATATTATGCCTACTTGCTACCCCTGATTTGTCTCTTTTAAATCATTTGTCTCTTTGTTTGACGCTCGTAAACCCTCTTTGTTGAAGCCATGATTGACAGACTGGTTGATGCTTGACGAGCCGGTTTCCATCAATCCAAATTCTCCCCAATTTTACCTCGAGTTCTATTAAGATTACCTATAGTCTGCGACCACGATTTTGTAGATTTTTTTTTTTACTATTACTTGAGGTATATAAATTAGGCATTTGGAAATAGGATAGTGATGAAATATATCTGAAAGCCTCACTGACAGCAGCGTGAAGACTCCAGCTGACAGCCATATTGTCCTCTGGGCAACTGTGCTCGCTGATTGGGCGTCGAGGAGCCAGTAACCACTTCATAAATCATTTGACAAGGGGCATTTAGTGTGAGGAAGAATGAGAACAACTCCGTTTTCAATTAATACTCCATCGAAATGTCCGTGCTCTAGCCAAACACGTTTTGGAAGCACAGAAAGAAGAGTCGCTTACTTTAAAATCTTGCAGTAGCGAAGTGAAGACTTTGTATTTATGTAAGGCAATCATGGGAGTTGTCACAGTGGGAGCTGATGTGTGTGTGTGCAGCAGGGGCGGCGACCCGCAGTAATATAAGGTGATCATGGGAGTGTTCACAGTGGGAGCTGATGTGTGTGTGTGCAGCAGGGGCGGCGATCCCTGCAGAGGGGGAGCTCACCCTCTCCCCTTGCCATCATCACATGAGCGATCTGAAAAGGGTTACAAGCGAACCATCACGGGGTGCAGGTAACCAATGGGGCGTGAGGAGGCGGTCGTTTTTCTAAAGTCTGAATGACAAGGTTGGCCGAGTTTCTGTGTCCACTCCAGCACGCACCAGCGACCACCAGACCCAAAAAATCGTTCGATTGTTTGGGGGTAAGAATTTATATATGTACTTTTATGTCCACTATTGCTGCCTTATTTACCTGCAAGAGTCCCTGCCAGATGCTGCTGCTTTTAAAGCGAGACTGTGCCTGATGCTATCACGGACATAACGTACTAGAAACAGACGAAATTGATGGATATACACGCGAGTTGAACTGGTCGGAGGGAATCAGCTGTCTCTGCTATTATGGACAGATGGAACCGGTTGTGGGGTGGAGGAGGGGGGGAGAAGGGGGAAAGAGGGAGAAGGGGTCAGCGCCAGTCCAAGACATCAATTGTATACTTGTCATTGATGTAGCCTGCCCCTTTCACTACACCACCACTCGCTTCTCTTAATGTAAAATTCGTAATATTTGCATACCAGGTGTGTGTATACTCATACATTGTGAAGATTATCCCATCATATCTACCACTGTGAAGACTGTCCCATCATATCTACCACTGTGAAGACTGCCCCATCATATCTACCATTAAATTGAAATGATCAGTTGATATATATAATTATATATATATATATATATATATATATATATATATATATATGTGTGATATCACAATATGCAAGACAACCACTATGAAAAAATAGAGGAATTCCAAACGCTTTCGTGACTACTCACATTATCAAGGAACTATAAAACACAAAACATAAACAAGAAGGCTTATAAAGGGGCAATAGCGTGACATCGCCCGACTCTGTAAAGAGGATCTGAAACTCTACCCAAGCATTAAGATTTGTCCCATGTATCATTACACACACACACACACTATATATATATATATATATATATATATATATATATATATATATATATATATATATATATATATATATTTCTCCTGACTGGTAAAACACATTTCTCTCAACTAGCATTTGTTGTCAGTGAAAAAACAAATGGAAATTCTGTAAAATTCAGCCTGAATTTTTTTTAGTGGGATAGAAATGCTAAAGAAGAACATCTAAATATTTTAAGAAGGTTCTATTTAGATAAAGAACCTGTGTGTGTGTCTTTGTTATGAGTGATAAATGGTTTTGAAAACCGACGAGTTGAAGATTAAGACACTTATGCAACATATGTAAATCTTTATTAAGGAAACGTTTCGCCACACAGTGGCGAAACTTGTCCAACCTTTGAACGAAGACCTACTTCGACTAGTGGATGGTACCACTATGACCCCGCCTCCTCCTGCTTCACCTCACTTGACTACAGTATATAAGCCACTTCTACGGCTCTATGCTGTACTTTCTACACGATTGGTGGACTGAACACATCGACTCCAGGCCGAGGGACTTATTACCTCAAACTCCACCTCTCCTTACACCTTCCTGCTTTGTATTGGACTGATGAAGCCACTGTGTGGCGAAACGTTTCCTTAATGAAGATTTCCATATGTTGCATAAGTGTCTCAATCGTGTCTTTGTTATGTTCTGTGTGAGACGTTCACCAGAAGGACCTTGTTGGGGACCCCAACAAGGTGTGCAGGACTCCAAGCTGGGTCCCATTCACAAGGACTCTCTGGGGATCCCAGCAAGGTGTGCAGGACTCCAAGCTGGGTCCCATTCACAAGGACTCTCTGGGGATCCCAGCAAGGTGTGCAGGACTCCAAGCTGGGTCCCATTCACCAGGACGACTCTCTGGTGACCTCAGGAAGCAGTCCAGGACTCCAAATTGAGCCCCAATCACCGGAAGGACACTCTTGGGTCCCCAGAAAGCCGCCCAGGACTTCATATTGAATCCCATTCAGCAGAAAGACTCTCTGGGACCTCACGAAGGAATGTTGAGGAGTGGATCAGATAATGGAGTCTGTTATACACATCACTGAACTGACCTCCCTACACCTGGAGTACTAGCCTCGGAGCCAAGGAAATTAATATTAATTATTATTATCAACATTATTATTATTGTTAATGCTGTTGGTATTATTATCAACATTATTATTATTATTGTTAATGCTGTTGGTATTATCATAATTATTATCAACATTATTATTATTATTAGTAGTAGTAGTAGTAGTATTACTGATTCACCGGTACTAGACCGGTGGTCCAGGTTCCTGTGGACGAGGTACTGGTGGACCAGGTACTGGTGGACCAGGTACCGGTGGTCTGAATATTCCCCTTTCCTACACCCTTTACCGTGTGGTATGTTCCTCCTATGGGGATTTAGGGGGTGTTAGGGGAGAGGGGGCGGCCAGCCTCCCTTAGTGATGAACTTAGTCAAACTTAAGTTGATGTGATGGTCAGTTATATGGGAGGAGGAGGAGGAGAGAGAGTGAGAGAAAGAGTAAGAGATTGAGAGAGAGAGAGAGAGAGGGCTTCAAGGCTGCCGTCTGGCAGCCTTGAAGCCCCGAGTACTGTAAGGTTGCTCTCCATAACAATTACGCACACAATCTTGACCTCTATGGACCACAGTGACCCACATACCATATACAAAAATAAAAAAAAATCGAGTCAAAAAAAGAATAATATCTGCTTTAGCAAAATAAGGTCGATTTTCCCCTGGCTGTCTATAAGAAGCAACGGTAGGGATGGAAAGAGGTTTAGCACTCTACTGAGGCCGCACTCGACTATACTTGACTGTTGATTGAGTGATCCATCAACAGAACGTTTTCGTTAATCGTCAGCTGCCGTTTTCTCTGTACGAAAACGGCTCCATTGGCACCAAAGGTCAAAAAAATCGAACACTTTTTCCCCCCGGGGTTAAATTCCCGTGTAAATATTGAGTGATTTCTTCACCCGTGTCCAGGAACGCCCTCTCTTGCGTGTCTCCGTGTCCACATAGCCGTGTAGCAGTGCCGTGTGATGACAACACGGGAATTCAAAGAATTCCGTCAGTAATATGGTGTGTGTGGGCCCCGGGACCACTGTGGTGAGGTCTGGACGCAGACCAATGATTGACAGGGACTGGTCTGGCTTATATCATTGTTGTTTCAAGAGAGTTTCAACAAGGTGGTCATTGTACAGTGTTATGCAGATGGTCTCAGACCATCACCAGAGAGAGAGACAGAGAGAAGAGAGAGAGAGAGAGAGAGAGAGAGAGAGAGAGAGAGAGAGAGAGAGAGAGAGAGAGAGACAGAGTTGAATCTCTCTTAAAATTCATTAATATATTTCTGAAAAATATAGCTCTCATTACTTCATAAAAAGCGATAAACACACACACACACACACTTACAATCGCAAGGTCCCGGGTTCGATTCCCTGGCATGGTGAAACATTTAGGCAAGTGTCCCTGCTGTCACTGCTGCCCCTGCTGCCCCTGGTCACCTAGCAGTGTGTTAGTCCACTGTTGTGGGTCACATTAACGACAAAAATGTATTAGTAACTCCAGTACCTGCTGGAATGTTGTACTGTGTAAGATACTTCAGTACCTGCTGGAATGTTGTACTGTGTAAGATATTCCAGTACCTGCTACCTATTTTTACTGCAAGGTGAGTAGGGAAAGCAGGGACAACAATGACAGCAGGAGCAGCAGGGGTAGCAAGGGCAGCAGGGACAACAGAAGCCGCAGGGGTTGAAGGGGTAGCAGGGGCAGCAGGGACATCAGGGGTTTAATGTAACTTGCCCATATTTTTAACTAGGCCAGGAAATCGAACCTGGGACCTTGCGATTGTAAGCAGAGTGCTCTCACTAGCGAGCTACGGGACCTCACTCTATCATCTACCCCCAGGGGTAGATGATAGAGGGAAGGCTGGGGAAAGAGGGGTGAAACATTGCCTCTAGGGCCATCTGCAGCAACTTTCAACCGGCTGGATGCACACCACCCTTTCTCCCTCACTCTTCTCCCTCACCCTCACCCTTCACCCTCACTCCTTCATCCTCACTCTTCACCCTCACTCTTCTCCCTCACTCTTCATCCTCACTCCTTCACCCTCATTCTTCTCCCTCACCCTCACTCCTTCATCCTCACTCTTCACCCTAACTCTTCTTCCTCACTCTTCTCGCTCACTCTTCACCCTTACTCTTCTCCCTCAATCTTCACCCTCACTCTTCTCCCTCAATCTTCTCCCTCATTCTTCTCTCTTATTTTTCTTCTCTAACATTTTCTCTTTCCTACTGTGACACTGCCAGTTGCTACCACATTACTGACGCTACCTGGAGTATACCTGGAGGTGTTCCGGGGGTCAATGCCCCCGCGGCCCAGTCCTGGAGGTATGCTGGGGTCAACACCCCCGCGGCCCAGTCCTGGAGGTATGCTGGGGTCAACCCCGCGGAACAGTTCTGGAGGTATGCTGGGGTCAACACCCCCGCGGAACAGTTCTGGAGGTATTCTGGGGGTCAAAACCCCCGCGGAAGAGTCCTGGAGGTATTCTGGGGGTCAACACCCCGGAACAGTCCTGGAGGTATTCTGGAGGTCAACACCCCGGAACAGTCCTGGAGGTATGCTGGGGTCAACACCCCGGAACAGTCCTGGAGGTATTCTGGAGGTCAACACCCCGGAACAGTCCTGGAGGTATGCTGGGGTCAACACCCCGGAACAGTCCTGGAGGTATGCTGGGGTCAACACCCCGGAACAGTCCTGGAGGTATGCTGTGGTCAACACCCTCGGAACAGTCCTGGAGGTATGCTGGGGTCAACACCCCGGAACAGTCCTGGAGGTATGCTGTCAACACCCCTGGAACAGTCCTGGAGGTATGCTGGTCAACACCCCGGAACAGTCCTGGAGGTATGCTGGGGTCAACACCCCGGAACAGTCCTGGAGGTATGCTGTGGTCAACACCCCGGAACAGTCCTGGAGGTATGCTGGGGTCAACACCCCGGAACAGTCCTGGAGGTATGCTGGGGTCAACACCCCGGAACAGTCCTGGAGGTATGCTGGGGTCAACACCCCGGAACAGTCCTGGAGGTATGCTGGGGTCAACACCCCGGAACAGTCCTGGAGGGTGTTCCTGGGGTCAACGATCCCCGCGGCCAAATCCTTGACGATGCCTCGCGGTGGATCAGATCCTGATCAACCAGGCTGTTACGCTAGTATGTCTAGCCATGCTAAGCCTCAACTTGGCACCCCGACCATCTCACACTTTTAAGAATGTCTTAAAGAGGGTTTATTGCAAATATTCAGTGTATAAATTCACTAAGACTGCACTACCAGGCAGTAGAAGTCTTAGTACACACAGCCAGATGGCTGTGTACACACGAGTACACACAGCCAGATGGCTGTGTACACACGAGTACACACAGCCACATGGCTGTGTGTACTCGTGGTCCCTCGAAGCTAAAACGATTGTAACTCGCACAAATTTCTACTAGTTCACTAATAATAATAATAATATTTATTTTTACAAGTACATGATACAACTTATACAGACCATAGCTGACATCAGTGACATACTATATAGAAAGTCCATGGTTATGCAGAGCATTTCTGGCGATTTAGGTTAATTTTGTCCCCAGGATGCGACCCACACGAGTCGACTAACACCCAGGTACCTACTTACTGCTAGGTGAACAGGGACAGCAGGTGTCTTAAGGAAACACATCCTGTTTCCAACCGTACCGGGGATCGAACCACGGACCTCAATGTGTGAGTTAAGTGCGCTACCAACCAAGCTACGGGGTGTATTTAGCCGTGACGCTGTGTACCCATCTATTTGTGGTTAGAGGGGTCGATTTACAGCTCCTGACCTTGCCTCTTCACTAGTCGCTACTAGGTCCACTCTCTCCCTGCTCCAAGAGCTTTATCATACCTCATCTTAAAGCTATGCATGGATCCTGCCTCCACTAAGTCACTCTCCAGATTGGTGTGCATGCGCACGAGCGTGCATGCTTGTGTATCGTTCCAGGACTGTCGCTAACGATGTTGTTGTGGCGTGTGGTAGTTACAGGTTAACTGTAGTGGAGGAGGTAACAAGGGGACGCTACAACTACCTTCCATAGGTCATTAAATTATACAATAACAAGACCCTTGTCACGTGTGTGTGTGTGTGTAAAACATATACACACACACAAAAAGAGCTATGAATCGACCCCTGCAACCACAATTAGGTGAGTACACACATGCAAACATTCATATATAATATATATATATATATATATATATATATATATATATATATATATATATATGAAGAGAGATAGAGATATATATATATAGAGAGAGATAGAGATATAGATATAGATTAATATATATATATATATATATATATATATATATATATATATATGAGAGAGAGAGAGAGAGAGAGAGAGAGAGAGAGAGATAGATAGAGAGAGATATAGAGACATAGAGATAGAGAGATAGAGGTATAGAGATAGATAGAGATAGAGAGAGAGATAGTACAGTAATATATGTGTGCAGCATAACATGGTCTCTCAACAAGTCGAGGATAACCACAATTTTCCTCAAGTTTCTTCCATTATTGACTGCCGACCAGAGGGGCGCACCGCCCCCCGCGGCACCATGGGCGGCTGTCCCCGGCCCGGGCGCCCGGAGCGCCGCCCTTACGACGCCCTCACCGCCACATGTAAATCTGCGGGACACGCTGGAAAGAGTTATCAGAGGCGGGTGGCGCCGCGAAACGTTTCTATATACATGGAAATGAAAAATGTTTGTCCATGCATGAGATGGTGGGGGGCGCGGGGGCGTGGGGGGGCGTGGTAGGTGCGGAAGGGGCGTAGGGGATGAGGAATGGGGCGTGGGAGGGGGCGTGGTGGGTGCGGGAAGGGGCGTAGGGGGATGAGGAATGGGGCGTGGGAGGGGACGTGGGGAGCGTGGGAGGGGGGCGTAGGGGATGAGAAATGGGGCGTGTAGGGCCTGGGAGAGGGGTGCGGGAAGGGGCGTAGGGGATGAGGAATGGGGCATGGGAGGGGACATGAGGGCATGGTAAGGGGGGGCGGTGAGCTCCTTACAAAAACTTTTATTGTGAGGGATTAATGTGTAGGTCATTGTTATTGTGAGAGGGATTAATGTATAGGTCTGTTATTGTGGAGGATTAATGTGTAAGTGTATGTTATTGTGAGGGATTAACGTGTTTTTTTTTCCATTCTGTCATGAGAGTTTTGGAAAGGGGATTTAAGATTTTTCTCCAAAATCTTTCCCTTCTCAGATTACACACACACGCACAGCAAATACCTTCAACAGCTGATTTGAAGATGTCAAAACACGTCAGTAACAGCTGATGTGAGGGAACACGTGGAGTGGCAATGTTATGTTAGGTTACAGCAGGTGTTGTGCATAGGTAATAAGGTACCTAATTACTTATTCACAGCAGGTGTTAGTGTGTGTTGATGATATTCAGGATGGCACTGCGTCTGTTGATGGTGTTCAGGATGTCACTGCAACTGTTGATGGTGTTCAGGATGTCACTGCAACTGTTGATGGCCAGGAGATAGTCTGAAGGATATACTGGGAGATGGTCTCTCTCAAGACGAGACAAAGTATCCTAAAAATGCAGCAGACAGCAACACAACGCCACCAAAGGTTATCAAGTTGTCAATTAAGTTTTTTAATTACGTGTGTGTGTGTGTCATGATAGTGTCTAGCAGAGGTGCTCACCTGACACCTCCTGTTTCCAATTACTGGGTCAGTACACACCTTGACTCCAGGGACCCCTCTTCACTCACACACACACACACACACACACACACACACACACACACACACACACACACGAGATACGATACACCTGCCATCACTACTTCAACACCTGCCAGTACACCTAACATCACTGCCATCACCTAACATACCTGCCAGCACACATGCCGACACTACTCCAATACCTCCCACTACTCCAACACCTGCCAGTACATGTCAACGCTACTCCAACATCTGCCAGTACACCTAACATCACTACTCCAGCACCTGCCAGTACACCTGCTATCACTGCTTCAACACCCGACAGTACACCTGCCAGTACATCTGGCAGAAGTGCTCCATCTACCAATACTGAGTCAGGATTTTCTCCACCAGGAATTGATGCAGTTAATAATCAGGAAACAAACATTGCACATGAACAAGTGCTGAGCCACAGCACGAACAGCAGGGACATATGTTAGAACTGTACGAGGGAGTGGTAGAGGGCGTGGCATAGGGCGTGGTAGAGGGCGTGGTAGAGGAGGTAGACACCCACAGCCGTCTCACCTTCCACCAACACAGTCCCAGGAAAACGATCACCAGGTACATACTCACCAGCGGCAGAACCTACAGAGAAACCAGTTGCTGAATCAGCAGCGAAACACCAGAGGTGCAGTAAATAGGAGTCCACCCTCCCAGGCACCTAGGCAGTGCTCTCGCTGTCACCGGAGGGGGCACACCACTGACAACTGCTTGCGAGATACCAGGAGTAATTACTGCTACAAGAGGGGACACCAAGAGGACAAGTGTCGTAAGAAAAAGGAACTTGACAGACAGGATCACCAGTTCTTTAGAGATCTGTTCAGAGAAGAAACCAGCAGGATCTCTGAATTAGTAAACACACTCATACGTCACCCACCCAGGTATTCCTATCTCGGCCCAGCAGGTGGTTTTGTATACAAGACCACAGACCTACATCCCAGGGCTGCCCCGGTGTCCTACCTGTCTCTAAGGGCAGGCGCCTTACACACCTACACAATCATGAGGAGCCAGTCTATCAGCATACTGTCCGCCAACATTAGAGGATTCATTACCAATGTTGGAGAGCTCACACACAGTTTCGTGAATATTCGACGTCCCGACATGATCACTGTTGTTGAGACATTTTTGAACGACAGGACTCCGGAAAATTCTGCAGAATTGCTGGCTACACCTCATGGATGAGAAGAGACAAGCAAGGACAAGGAGGAGGTGTTGCTGTGTGCTTCTCTAAAAGTGTACATCCCCAGCTCATTGATGTTGCCATTACTACTCACCTAGAAAGGATGTTCTTCAAGCTATGCATAAACATCTGTACTAGCATGTGCGATGTACAGACTTCAGTGGCAACATGCAGACATCAACTTCCAGATGGAAAATGTGGACTCCCTTCTGCTTCAACACAAATGTCAACACAGATGATCAACTGAAATTGCTGGCCCACAGATGGCTCCAACTTCATCCTGTTCCCTACTTGTATGTCTCATAACAATAAAAAGGCTTTTAAACGAGCTGATGTAGGTAACAGCTCTTAGCTTGTAAATGAAGTTAGGAACTCTTAACTAACCTTGTAAAACCCTGTGTAAAGAAAGAGAGAGAGAGAGAGAGAGAGAGAGAGAGAGAGAGAGAGAGACTGAAGAATTAGTGAAAATAATAACAGCATCCATCACTTCAAGTGTGTGGAGAAAACTCTGATAATTGAGAGAGACAAGTGAGACACGAGAGATAGATGAATACGAAGGCTTTTGAAGAAAACAGAGAGAAAAAGATAATGAAGAAGGAAGAAAGAAAATAGAACGATGGTGGAGAATCATAAGAAAAAGAAGAGGAGGAGGAAAACGAGTAGGAGGAGGCTATAGGAAAGACAGTGGAAGACATGGAGGTCCACACACTAAGAAAGAGGAAGAGGAGGAGAAGGAGGAAGAGGAGGAGGAGGAGGAAGAGGAGGAGGAGGAGGAGAAGGAAGAAGAGGAGGAGGAGGGTGTCATTAGCCAGGTGAGGCCAGGTATAAAGATCTTAATTGGAGACTGCTCAGACTCTTGATTAACACTTGGACATCTTCACACCAGCCAAGTGACTCAGTTGATGGTTTCTTCTTGATTAAAGAAATTTAATATTATACGAAGGAGAGAGAGAGAGAGAGAGAGAGAGAGAGAGAGAGAGAGAGAGAGAATACAGACAGACAGAGAGACAGACAGACAGAGAGCATCTCTCACACAGGTGATAATGAAGTCGTTTATGTATAGGAAAACTCTTAGTATGGTAGCTGTTCCCTTCTTCCTTCTTTCCTCCCCTCCCTCGCTTCGTGTTCCCTCGTCTCCCTCCTTCCTTCCCTCCCTCCCTTCGTGTTCCATCGCCTCCCTCCTTCCTTCTCTCCCTCCCTTCGTGTTCCCTCGCCTCCCTCCTTCCTTCTCTCCCTCCCTTCGTGTTCCCTCGCCTCCTTCCTTCCCTCCCTCCCTTCGTGTTCCCTCGCCTCCTTCCTTTCCCCCTCACTTCGTGTTCCCTCACCTCCCTCCTTCCTTCCCTCCCTCCCTTTGTGTTCCCTCCTTCCCTTCGAATTCCCTAACCTTCCTCCTTCCTTCCCTTCCTCCCTTCGTGTTCCCTCCTTCCTTCCCTCCCTTTGCTCCCTCCCTTCGTGTTCCCTCGCCTCCCTCCCTCCCTTCGTGTTCCCTCACCTTCCTCCTTCCCTCCCTCCGTCTTCTCTCAACTAAGACCCTTATCCAGTTTCCTGACAGACCTAACCTAACACAATCTCCTTTTCCTTTCTCTTCATATCTCCCTTCTCTCTCCCTCTTCCTCTTTATTTATTACTTCATCCCTTTTTCTCTCATTCTCCAAGTCTTCTACATACATATGAACATTCAACTACAGTCCACTGTTGTTCCTTCTGTTCCTGTTCTGTGATAAGACACTTGTGTAACACTTGGATATCTGTATCCTGGAAACGTTTCGCCAGCCAGTGGCTTCTTCAGTCCAATGCAGAGAAACCGTGGAAGATGAGGAGTGTGAGGTAATCTGTCCCTCAGTCTAGTCATTCTCTATTCCCTCCATCCCATCCTCCATCATTCGATTTCAGTATTTTATCCCAAATCCACTTCCTCCGTCCTCAATACCTCCACCCTCCAACCTTCCCCTCCTCCACTTAGCACTCCACCCCTCCCTCTCACTCCTCCTTTATCCCTCCCTCCTCATTCACACATTTATCACAGTATTGTCGTGGCATAATTAATCCATCTTGCTGCTGGCTCCTCGACGGTAACCAGACGAAAGAGTTTTTCCAAATTGCGACTTAATTCCCCGCGTCTCTGACCAGACGATATCGTCTCTGTGCCCTTTACTTTCGTTCTTCCTGGGCGGACATATTACACAAATATCTTAAATTTGCTGGTAATAGATGTGAGAATTATAGAAGTACGTCTGTTAACCCTTTTAAGGGAATAGTGTCTTGGTGTTTTTTGTGTGTTCGTGTGCTTTTGCGCTACCCTCCACAGGATGGATACGAGGTGTATAATGAACTAGCCACTACCATGCACAGGATGGGTATGAGGTACACAATAAACTAGCCATACCATCCACAAGATGGGTATGAAGTACACAATAAACTAACCATTACCATCCACAGGATGGGTATGAGGTACACAATAAAGTAGCCACTGCCATCCACAGGATGGATACAATGTGCACAATAAACTCCACTGCCATCCACAAGGCGAATACAAGGTACATAATAAACTAGCCACTAACATCCACAGAACAGATACGATTTACACAATAAACAAGCCATTACCCCAGCACAACCAAAAATAGATAAAGCCTACGCCTACCACCGCGTAAAACACGTTAAACAATTCGACTAATACTCACAGAATGCGTAAATTACAGGACCCTTCTCCCTGGAGACTGTAAAACACTCCATAATGTTTTCGTCTCAGCCTCAACTCCTTGAGCCCCCCAAAAAGAGGAAAGTTGGGTGCGTGTGTATGACACAAGGGGTCGCTGGCTGCTGATACCACCACTGCACACATGAATACAATTTTAATTAACTTATCAAGAAGTAACCCCCTTCCAGAGCGAGGTTCGCTCAGGTTCGTCGGGGTTTCATTGAGGTTCGTCCAGATGGAGTCGCTTTTTGGGTGTCGTAGGCGGCTGTAATGGTGCACTCTGATGGTTAGATTATCGTTCAGGTGAATGATTCTTTAGATGAGGTACGACTGTTAGTGTGTAGGGAGAGAGAGAGAGAGAGAGAGACCACCCCACAATAGAGGTGGTAATGGTGAGGGTACAGAAGAAAATAGTGAGGTTGACGACCCACTAACCTCACGCTCACCACTCGTCAGGTTAGTGGGTCAGTGTAAATCAATGGTCAGTGTAAATCAATGGTCAGTGTAAATCAATGGTCAACGTAAATCAATGGTCAGTGTAAATCAATGGTCAGTGTAAATCAATGGTCAGTGTAAATCAATGGTCAGTGTAAATCAATGGTCAGTGTAAATCAATGGTCAGTGTAAATCAATGGTCAGTGTAAATCAATGGTCAGTGTAAATCAATGGTCAGTGTAAATCAATGGCCAGTGTAAATCAATAGTCAATGTTCTGGCTACTGCTGCTTCTTATGCTCCAGGAGACGTCTATTATTTTCATCTCGCAGGAAAGAAAAACGTTGCAAAAGCTTATATTGGGACGACGTTTCGCCCACTGTAGAACCTCAAGGCACGGAAGACCTAAAGAACACTATATATATATATATATATATATATATATATATATATATATATATATATATATATATATATATATATAGTGTGTGTATGTGTGTATTGGTCCATCATATGAGGACATTGTTTACATACCAACACACACACATGTCAATATTGGTGTGACACATATTTACACCATTGTAACCCTTGCAATAGTGGAGTGATTCAGTTTTTCTGCCGCTGCACGCAAAAGAGTGAGTCTAGTGGTGGATGTATATCACGTCCTGTTTAAAATTCACTTGTTTCCCTCGCTCTCTTAATGGAAATGTAAAATTTAATTAACTCTAGTGGACGCGTAAAGAATTGTATCTATGTGTGTGTGTGTGTGTGTGTGTGTGTGTGTGTGTGTGTGTGTGTGTGTGTGTGTGTGTGTGTGTGTGTGTGTGTGTGTGTGTGTTGTGTGACGTACAGAGAATAACAAGACATTTACAGATGAATCAAGGAAACAGAAATGACTCACCAAAAAGATAAAGCTCACCAAAAAACAAAAGCTCGTCAAAAACGAAAGCTAACAAAAAAATGAAAGCTCGTCAAAAACGAAAGCTAACCAAAAAATGAAAGCTCGTCAAAAATGAAAGCTAACCAAAAACAAAAGCTCACCAAAAACGAAAGCTCACCAAAAAATGAAAGCTCGTCAAAAACGAAAGCTAACCAAAAACAAAAGCTCACCAAAAACGAAATCTCACCAAAAAATGAAAGCTCGTCAAAAACGAAAGCTAACCAAAAAACAAAATCTCACCAAAAATGAAAGCTCACCAAAAAAACAAAAGCTCACCAAAACAAAACGAAAGCTCATCAAAAAAAAGCTCACCAAAAAAAAAAGCTCACCAAAAAAAAACTCACCTTAAAGATCAGTATATCCATTTGAAAAGATAAGTCAACAAATGAACAAGAAATATTAAGAGAGATTATAAACTTAAGGATGCGAGGGAATCAAAGACTAACCCAGACAGTTTATTTCAAGTATATAAGAACAAGATTAAGGAAAACATAAGCCCACTTAAATGTAACTCAGGTCAGTTTATTTGTCAGTGATAAAGAAATGTGTAACATTTTTAACACTTATTTTCTGTTTCTTCACAAGATGACATAAATGAAATACCAGAAATCAATAATTTTACAGATTAATAAGTAAATAAATTATGCAAGATCAACGTCACTAGTGACTTGGTTCTTAAATATATTAAAACTAAACAAGTCACTGGGCCTTGATCAACTGTCTTCAGTTATTATAAAGGAACGTAAGGAGGAACTTAATAAACATTGTTTAGTCTCTTAAACAAATCACTACTAAGAGAAACGTCGTATAAGTTTCGCTCTCCTATGTGTGGGTTATTTGTGTATTGTTCCAGTCACGGTATTGTGACTCTTTGTGCTTTATGGACCCAGCAGGTAAGTGTCTTATTCCTTCCAATTCTTGTATATACTGGCTCCCTCACCTTCGTGTGTTAGTGTGACTTGTTAATGGTACATGTCGGACAGAAACGTCGTCATAAGCTGCTCTGTCTTATGTGCGGATTATTTGTGCACTACAAACAGGTATCGTTCCAGATAATGACAAATGTGATTCCTACTTACGAATGAGGAGACAGGTTGTTAACCTCAGACTATTGACCAATCAACTTAACTGCAGTTACAGGAAAGCTGATGGAATCAATAAATGTGGAAGAGATTCAAATCTGTTTTGACAAATGTGACAAAAGAATCTCAACATAGTTATACGTAGGGGCGTTCCTGTCTTATATATTTACTAACCTGTTTTACTAAGGTATTTAAAGCAACAGACTAAGATAAAGAATACAATATTGTTAAATTTATTTCAGTGAAGTCTTTGATAGAGTACCACACAGGATATTGTTGAGGAAAGTGGCAGCACATGGAATAGCTGGATAAATTATCTCCTGGATCGAGGAGTCGTTGACAGATACACAACAGAGGTTACAGAAATGATAAGGATAAATCAGAGTATGAGATCCATTACCAGTGGTGTTCCACAGGGGTCAGTGTTGGGACCCTTGTTGTTCATAATATACGTAAATGACATAGTGGAATAGATAGTGATATAAGCAAGTTTTCCGGTTAAATTCTGTTCAAGACACCAGAGCGCTACAGGATGATCTGGATAAGTTGTTGTTATGATCGGAGAAGTGACAGATTTAGTTTAAAGTAGACAAATGTAAGATTCTGTTACTGGTAAAAGAAAATAACTATGGCATTTATGAACTAAACAATACATATCTCAATCACACTGAGAGAAAGATTTAGGAGTTCTGGTTAGCAGTAATCTACAGTCAAGATAATTGTGCATAAATCTTAGCAATAAAATTAATAGAATTCTTGGCTTCATATCAAGAAGTATAAATAATAGAAGTCCTCAGGTTATACTTCAACTTTATATATCCTTGGTAAGACATCGTTCAGCTTATACTGTACAGTTCTGATCTTCGTATTACAGAATGGTCATAAATGTGCTGGAAAACATAAAAAGAAGAATGACAAAGTTGATCCCATGAATCAGAAAGCTTTTTTACGAGGACAGACGCAAGGCCCTGAATCTACAAGTCCTGGAAAAGGCGTAGAATTAATGAGGATATGATTGAGGTGCAGGAAGTGAAGGCAGGAATAAATAAAGGGGATATAAATAATGTGCTGAAAATATCCAGTCAAGACAGGACTTACAACAATGCATTTAAGTTGGAGAAATTTAGATTTAGCAAGCAAGAAGGAAAGTAATGGTTTAGCAATAGAGTTGTAGATGAGTGGAGTCATTGAAGCGAAAACCTTGGGATGGTTTAAATATAGGTTGGACGGGCACACGAGTGGGTGTTGGTGGTTGGGGACGGGCCTGCCTAGCATGGGCCAGTAGGCCTTCTTTAGTTTTCCTTCATTCTTGTATTCTTGTACTCACCTAGTTGTGGTTGCAGGGGTCGATTCATAGCTCCTGGCCCCGCCTCTTCACTAGCCGTTACTGGGTCACTATCCCTGCGCCATGAGCTTTATCATACCTCTTCTTAAATCTATGAATGGATCCTGCCTCCACTACATCGCTTCCCAAACTCTTCCACTTCCTGACCACTCTGTGACTGAAGAAATACTTCCTAACATCCCTGTGATTCATCTGAGTCTTCAACTTCCAACTACTGTGTGTGTGTGTGTGTGTGTGTGTGTGTGTGTGTGTGTGTGTGTGAAGTAATGAAGAAGCAACAGACACAAGAGAGAGGCTGTATGTCTGTGAGAGGGTGGGCCGTGTCCTCCGTGGCTCCTGGTGTTGCTGTGAGTGTCTCTGCGAGATTGGTGGGAGGGCGAGCCATTGTCTCGGGTGGTGGAGCAGGGCACTCCTCGCCCCTCACCTCGCCACTCCAAGCTTCTGATCAATCTCCGGTCAAAGGAGGAAGTGATACTACTTTGTGTGTGTGTGTAGAGGGAGTGTTGGTGGCCAGTTCCAGCACTTGTGCCCCGTTGACCACCGCATTGTTCTCCAGTCATTCCCAAACACATTCACACGTGTATACAGATACCGCACTTACATATCCTCCTCCATGTCCACCACAAACACAACCACTAGCATTACCACCAGGAGCTTTGTCAAGCCATTAACGGCTTCACAAAGCTCCTGGAGAGCGAAACGTTGCCACAATAAAATGTCACATTAGTTGCACTTGTGTTCTTTTCCCCAACATCATTCAGTATACCTAGATACAAGAACAATAGCAGACAGTGCACGTGTAATGAAGATAATCGATTAAACAATACATAAAACACTAGGTTACTTAGTTGTTTTAACTTTCAAGGTTTAAATAGTAAGATATTACAAGGATCCCAATGGAAATAAGTCACTGACTTTTTTGGGTAATCCTGGAGGGTAATCTACACATATGCTGCTATATATGATAATTTATGTGTACCTGCCAATAAATAAACTTACTCACTTACTTATGTCTAGCTAAAGTGACGTTGGTGAAGGTAGAGATCGTTGATAACAAGGAATATTGCACATTCAAGGTTTGGTTAAATGTTTTCCTCATTATTCTTAATGAAGCCAGTATAATGAAGCCAGTATAATGAAGCCAGTATAATGAAGCCAGTATAATGAAACCAGTGTAGTGAAGCCAGTATAATGAAGCCAGTATAATGAAGCCAGTATAATGAAACCAGTGTAGTGAAGCCAGTATAATGAAGCCAGTATAATGAAGCCAGTATAATGAAGCCAGTATAATGAAGCCAGTATAATGAAGCCAGTATAATGAAGCCAGTATAATGAAACCAGTGTAGTGAAGCCAGTATAATGAAGCCAGTATAATGAAGCCAGTATAATGAAGCCAGTATAATGAAACCAGTGTACTGAAGCCAGTATAATGAAGCCAGTATAATGAAGCCAGTATAATGAAGCCAGTATAATGAAACCAGTGTAGTGAAGCCAGTATAATGAAACCAGTGTAGTGAAGCCAGTATAATGAAGCCAGTATAATGAAGCCAGTATAATGAAGCCAGTATAATGAAGCCAGTATAACGATTCATTATCATAAACTTATTTGCTATGCTGTTCGCAAATTCTAGATCAAAGTTTTATGTAATAATCCCCCCAGATGTATTATGTTCCTAATTTCTTACCCAGTAACAATGGCTAATTATTGGACTGTATAATTATAAAGTTATGTTTATTTTCAAATAAACAATTTCATATTATAACTAAATATATTTACCCATTTATTCCATGGGTGATATATCCTAGCGCCTCCCAACAGAAAGGCAACATAATATTGGCCAATACCTTACCTGTTGTGTGGGGTTAATATACACTGGGCGGCGTACATTAATTGTATATGTGGTAGGCAACATGGCGTCTTCAGCCACCGCTTCTCGTTTTTCATTCATTTCATCCTTAATGATCACGTTTCAGTATATATCTGGACTCTTCCAGATGTATCTCCTCTTCACTTATCTTGTAGTGGTGAATTTATGCCGATAATTATGTATCGGCGACGATTTACACACGATAAAATATTCAACACTCGCCGGCCCGACGACCCGTTGCGCCATATTTGATTCTTCTAAAAACATTTATCTTGTACACATATTTTTACTGAAATTCAGTGACATTTCCAGGTGCGTAATACATTTTCCTTGTCAGAATATTATCTTTTACAACATTACGACAGTTACATTTTACTTAATTAACTGATTACAATAGATAAAGAAATTATAGAAGATGCATTGTTTACCTCGTGGCATATCACCTTTCAAAAGTCACAACAACATTACACACCTACACTATTTTATACATATTATTATCCCCATCAGTTATTACACAGAATTGTACCAAAAGAATCTTTTAAAACTTATCTAACCTTATTATATTTTAGATATGTTTACAATAATTTAATAATAAACAAACACAATGAAATATTTTTCGTTAGGTTCAGAATGATTTTATTGCATATACAAATTTTCGCTTGCTTTATTCGGCAAGAAGTGCGTTGCTATTTAAGCCAAAATCGCAAGTTTTACACGACATTATATATATATATATATATATATATATATATATATATATATATATATATATATATATATATATATATATATATATATCCACGAAACAAGTGGATTTAAAGCAAATAACAATACTGCGACTAGCTGGGGATCGAACCCGAGGTATTTAGCCAGCTTCCTGAGAGAATAGGTAAATTTTTCGACGCCTTAGTCCACTAGGCCACCATGCAAGCTTGGAAACTGACCAGGTTCGGAGCCAATCCTTGGCCAAACAGTTTTGATCTAGGGGAGAAAATGGTAGAGTAGCTCCAGTGCCCTGGATCAAGAGGTGTGTGTGTTTGAAAGAGAGAGAGAGATTACAAGGCCTGCCCTAAGTGCCGTCAGTCAGTACACTGGCAGCAGTGTTATACTGCTGACATCGCTAATGGCCTTCACCTGTGTAGCCTGCTGCAGTGAGTACGTGTTGCCTGCTGCAGTGAGTACCTGTTGCCTGCTGCAGTGAGTACGTGTTGCCTGCTGCAGTGAGTACGTGTTGCCTGCTGCAGTGAGTACCTGTTGCCTGCTGCAGTGAGTACGTGTTGCCTGCTGCAGTGAGTACCTGTTGCCTGCTGCAGTGAGTACCTGTTGCCTTCTGCAGTGAGTACGTGTTGCCTGCTGCAGTGAGTACGTGTTGCCTGCTGCAGTGAGTACCTGTTGCCTGCTGCAGTGAGTACCTGTTGCCTGCTGCAGTGAGTTCCTGTTGCCTGCTGCAGTGAGTACCTGTTGCCTGCTGCAGTGAGTACCTGTTGCCTGCTGCAGTGAGTACCTGTTGCCTGCTGCAGTGAGTACCTGTTGCCTGCTGCAGTGAGTACCTGTTGCCTGCTGCAGTGAGTACGTGTTGCCTGCTGCAGTGAGTACGTGTTGTCTGCTGCAGTGAGTACGTGTTGCCTGCTTGCAGTGAGTACCTGTTGTCTGCTGCAGTGAGTACCTGTTGCCTGCTGCAGTGAGTACCTGTTGCCTGCTGCAGTGAGTACTTGTTGCCTGCTGCAGTGAGCACGTGCTGTCTGCTGCAATGAGCAGGTAACACTCATATCTGTCCTGGACCACCCTAATCCTATCTTCCATCCCTGTCTGCTTGCTTGCTGCCTGCCTGCCTGCCTTCCTGCCTGCCTATCCTTCCCCCCTGCCTGCCTGTATCCTGCTGAACCACCCCATTCCCATCCCTGCCTAGCCTACCTATCCTCCACCCATGAGGACACTTCACCAACACCTCACCCACACTATAACGACCCCTTACTACCCACGACCCCGTGAAAAAACCCTTCCCCTTAAACCCACTGACTCCCCTCGCCCCTCCCAACCCCCTTCCTCCATCAACCCCCCAAGCCTCAATGTGCCACGCAAAGTGTCCCAAACAACCCCCCCCCCAGTTAAATAGTTGCGGTGGAAAGCGCCACACACGTACAGATTACGGACATTTCGCCACGCACCAACGCACCTGAATGCCCCGCCACGCACGCCACACAAGACCATGTCGAGAGGAATTTATAAATTTGGAGAATTATATATATATAATTTTCATTTTCGCACGAAGCGACAGGTGAAGGTTTTATTAACAGCAGAGGTGAAAAGTGTGAATACAGGAGGTGAGAATTAGAGGCCCTTGTTTACGTGAGTGGCGAGTTAATTGATGGAGTGAGAGAGGTGGAGTGAGAGAGTTGGTGGAGTGAGAGAGGTGGTGGAGTGAGAGAGGTGGAGTGAGAGAGGTGGTGGAGGGAGAGAGGTGGTGGAGTGAGAGAGGTGGAGTGAGAGAGGTGGTGGAGTGAGAGAGGTGGTGGAGTGAGAGAGATGGAGTGAGAGAGGTGGAGTGAGAGAGGTGGAGTAAGAGAGGTGGTGGAGTGAGAGAGATGGAGGTTTGAGAGAGGTGCTCTTGTGGGTGCTTTCCTGAGCTGACAAACGCCTGTCCGACTGTTAAACTCAACAGCCGACAGCCTCTGCCTGACTGTTAGATTCAACAGCTGACAGCCTCCTCCAGGAATATCATATACACATGCACAGACTCATTCCTAAACAAATTTACTCCCATTATTAGCGAATAAATCTATATTAAATTTGGTAATAAAAACACATACATCTTTGTCTCTCTCTCTTAATAAAGGGGCATGAGAGTCGCAATGTTCCAGCTTGCCGGCCTCTCTTTATTCTTTCTTCAGTTGCTTGCATGACTCTTGAGTTTCGTCATTTGTGCATTGACGACTGGTAAAGTTATGTTTCTTGACACCTGGTCTGGGTCTTCGGTTTCAAGCCTATCGACAACACGAGAGTCATTAAAGCTGCTGCATGTCATCTGTGTACCACCAGTCAGGGATACTTTTAATACCTAATATACTTCCAGGGTATACACGCTGAGGTATGCTCCCGTAAAGGTGGGTATATATCCTCATAATATATCCTCATAATATATCCTAGAATATATTTCAGAGTTGGAGGGTAGGTTGGAGGTCACCTCACAATCACCAGCATCAAGAGGTCACCTCACAATCACCAACTTCAAGAGGTCACCTCACAATCCCAACATCAAGAGGTCACCTCACAATCACCAACATCAAGAGGTCACCTCACAATCACCAACTTCAAGAGGTCACCTCACAATCACCAACATCAAGAGGTCACCTCACAATCACCAACATCAAGAGGTCACCTCACAATCACCAGTAACCAGAGCACCAAACTAACTGTGCAATCACACTACTACTTACACGTTTTATATAATAAAAGTAATAGGAGGAGGAGGAGTAGAAGGAGGAGGAGGAGTAGTAGAAAGAACAATAGTAGGAGGTTCTCTGGGACTGAGGTCCATCACAGACAAGTGACTGACACACTAGTGAAAGGAGCAAGCCACCCCGAACCGAATAAAGCCAGGTCACTGAATGGCTTAATAGACAGATTGAAGAGGCGCTATTTGATAGCTCACAACTCTTCCTCTCCCTCTTTGTCAAAGTGACTCGTTCGGGTTTGCCAAACGACCGGTAAATCGAACACTCCCCCCTTCCTATCTCCCGAGGGGAAGGAGAGTATTGTGTTTCTTCTTGTTCTCAATGTAAAAATGAATTTTGTGGTCGTGAATTGTGAGGTATTTATGTTTCCGGGGAGAAAGCGGAGATTTTTTTATTGGTTAGAGAAGATTTTTTTATTGGGGTATGGGTAGAGGATAGTGGTAGGGGGGTAGAGGGGTAGGGGAAGAGGGTAGTGGGATTGAAATTATGGATATGCCGGTAGTGCAGCTCGGATTGGGTCGCGTTTATTTTCCACCCAGATAAGGAAGGAAATTTCTGTTGTGGGTTAAAGGGGCGAGGGTTGCTCACAGTGGAGCTGCGTACTGGTGGTGCGTTCCCTTCGGTGGTGAAACGCACGTCACCAACCCTACTATCACCACCACTGCAAGAATGAAGAGATTGAGACCAAGAGCTAGAGTAGCATCAAGTAACGCATTACATGTGACCAGAAACTACTAGAGGAGACAGAAAGTCAGAAGTGAGGCAGTATAGGCATACCTCAATCATAAGAACATAAGAAAGGAGGAACACTGCAGCAGGCATGTTGGCCCATACTAGGCAGGTCCAGTCAGATAGAGCTTTCTCTCTCTCTCTCTCTCTCTCTCTCTCTCTCTCTCTCTCTCTCTCTCTCTCTCTCTCTCTCTCTCTCTCTCTCTCTCTCTCTCTCTGTAATCCGGAGAGATGGTAACTGTCAAGTGACAGTAACTGCAGCTCTGAAGTCTCCCAGCTCAGACTGACACTACTGGAGTCTCCCAGCTCAGACTGACACTACTGGAGTCTCCCAGCTCAGACTGACACTACTGGAGTCTCCCAGCTCAGACTGACACTACTGGAGTCTCCCAGCTCAGACTGACACTACTGAAGTCTCCCAGCTCAGACTGACACTACTGGAGTCTCCCAGCTCAGACTGACACTACTGAAGTCTCCCAGCTCAGACTGACACTACTGGAGTCTCCCAGCTCAGACTGACACTACTGGAGTCTCCCAGCTCAGTCTGACACTACTGGAGTCTCCCAGCTCAGACTGACACTACTGAAGTCTCCCAGCTCAGACTGACACTACTGGAGTCTCCCAGCTCAGACTGACACTACTAGAGTCTCCCAGCTCAGACTGACACTACTGAAGTCTCCCAGCTCAGACTGACACATTTCAACATTTCAACACTATGTATGAACCCTCATCCTGTGTGATTGAATGTAACAGGGATATACTAAGACACATACCTGTCTCTCGGTGTGTATATTTTCTGAAGGATCCATAAAAGTTTATGTATACTGAGAAATACATACCCCTCTCGATGTGGATACTCTAAGTGGTATACATTTGCCTGTGTATATACCCTACAGCACCTACATTTGGTATAACTGTAAAGTATATTCACAGGGTAAATCACCTCCCCCTTGTTCTGTTATTCCACTAAGGGGGCATTACCCCTTTACTAATCGTCCCCTTTCAAGGCACCACCCCTTCTCTCCATCCCTCTCTCTCCCCCCAGGGGACCACCCCCTCCTTTCCGTCCCTTCCCCTTCCCCAAGGCACCACCCCCTCCTGTCCTCCCCCTCCCACAACTCCGCATAAGTTCCTATTACAGATTATTGTATGCTGGTGCACAAACGCTTGTGTCCAGACTCGTCTGGTTGAATGTCAGTTTCTTTGGCTTGGGATGACATCGTCCCAGCAGCAACCAAAGGCTTGCAGCTGCTTAACTCAGTAATTATCAAACGAATGGTAAGAAGAATAGGAGGAGGAGGAGGATGAGATGAATGGGGAACCGATGCACGGCTGTCCATTGATGGGGGAGAGAGAGACAGAATTGGAGAGGGAAAAATGGACACTGAAGAGATGGTAGATGGGTAAATTTAATGTTTTGTGGGTGGTGGTGGGGAGGAATGGGGGGTGTAGTGGTGGTGATGGGTGGTGGTGGGGGAGCAATAGGGGGAAGGTGTGGTAGTGGTGATGGGTAGGACTGGGGGGAGGGTGTGCCAGTTGTGATGGGGGACGAATAGAGGAGGATGTGGTAGTGATGATAGGGAGGAATAGAGGGAGGGTGTGGTAGTGATGATAGGGACGAATAGAGGGAGGGTGTGGTAGTGGTGATGGAGAGGAATAGGGGGAGGGTGTGGTAGTGGTGATGGGGAGGAATAGATGGAGGGTGTGGTAGTGGTGATGGGGAGGAATAGATGGAGGGTGTGGTAGTGGTGATAGGGAGGAATGGGGAAAGGGTTTGGTAGTGGTGATGGGTGAGGGTTAGTATGTAGGAGCGAGTTGGTGGGGGTGCGCTGCTTGTAGAGAAGTGGTTGAAACATCTGCGGTCGAAACATCAGTGGTCAAAACATCTGTGATCAAAACATCTGTGATCAAAACATCTGTGGTCGAAACATCTGTGGTCGAAACATCTGCGGTCGAAACATTTGTGGTCGAAACGTCTGCGGTCGAAACATCCACGGTCGAAACGTCCTGATCCGAATATAAGAGGCTTTTAAAACATCTAAAAAAAAAATATCGGTTTTGAAAGGTTTTAAAGGCTATTAAATTTTTTTTAACGGTTATTAAATTTTTTAACGTTTCTTTTTGTTTATTTATTTTGTACAGCGGTTTTGAAGGTTTTTAAGCGTTTTTTATTTAAAACAATTTTATAACGGTTTTTAAGGTGTTTTAATTTTTTTTAAGAAAATTTAACGGTTTTTATATTCTTTTTAGCTAGAGCTTTTAAAACGCTTTTAACTATTTTAGCGTTTTTTTTTTATCTTTTAGCGTTTTTAAAACGTTTATTAGCGTTTTTTAGCGTTTTTTATGCGTAATTTAGGGTTTTTGAAACGTTTATTAGCATTTTTCAGCAGTTTCTTTAGCGTAATTTAGCGTTTTTTTAGCGTTTTTAAAACGTTTATTAGCGTTTTCTAGATTTTTTAGCGTAATTTAGCGTTTTTTTAGTTTTTTTTTATTTTAGCGCTGGAAGAAGACACCTCAAAATAAATTCTTCCTCAATAAAAACCGCGGGATCTGATTTATTCTAAAGATTATCTTTATTATTTTCCCCTTTTTTTATTAGGCAATAAAGTCTGGCCTATTGTCCTTACGTACGTTTCAGAATGGATATAATAATATACGGGGGGTGGGGGGAAACTGATGGGGAGGGGAAGACGGGGGTGGTCGCAAGAATTTTATTTATATTGTAGGGGAAGGGGAAGGGAGGGAAGGAAGGGGAAAGGGGACGGGGAGGGGAAAAGGGGTGGTCGCAAGAATTTTATTTATATTGAAGGGGGATGGGAAGGGAAGGGGGATGGGGAGGGGGGGGAGGGGTTCTTAGAACTTGCTGAGTTAATCAAAGGTTCTATAGGAAGCGTTGTTCTTGGATGGCCAGACTTGCTTCTGTCTGTCCGTCCGTCTGTCTGTCTGTATGTGTCTGTCTGTATGTGTTTGTGTGTGTGTGTGTGTGTGTGTGTGTGTGTGTGTGTGTGTGTGTGTTGTGTGTATGTTGTTTTGTGTGTGTGTGTGTGTGTGTGTGTGTGTGTGTGTGTGTGTGTGTGTGTGTGTGTGTGTGTGTGTGTGTTCTAATTGACTATTATTATTTTTACTGAATAAATTGGAACATCATTTTCCGTAGATGAGAACACAACTTCCGAGGGCAAGATTGCGTTGTGTACCGAGGCGCTAAAGCTGTATGGATCGTTCAGCTCAGGTGCTAGTGTAGGTTTGAACCCCGTTCACAGGACTAAGAGAGGTATTCTAAGACCTTTTGTGGAGAATAACTCGACTCGAGTTGTTCCTTGTTCTCGGGATCGCTATGGGACTTATTTCTTTAAGACACCTGCTGTCCCTGTTCACTCAGCAATAAGTAGGTACCTGGGTGTTAGTCGACTGGTGTGGGTCGCATCCTGGGGGACAAAATTAACCTAAGTTGCCAGAAATGCTCTACATAACCAGGGGCTTTCTATATAGTATGTCACTGATGTCAGCTATGGTCTGTATAGGTTGTATCATGTACTTGTAGAAATAAAGATTATTATTATTAGTTTTGTTGGTGGTTTACAGGGCCTCTGGCAGCTTACACCGTATCGCACTCTTAGTTTTGTTGGTGGTTTACAGGGCCTCTGGCAGCTTACACCGTATCGCACTCTTAGTTTTGTTGGTGGTTTACAGGGCCTCTGGCAGCTTACACCGTATCGCACTCTTAGTTTTGTTGAGCCGACGTAGGGCAACGTGGACCAAACCTGGAAATACCGGCCTTTTTATTTACACTCAAGTTCACTAAAGATACATACCTCTCATTGGATATACACTGAAAGATGCATAACTCTCATTGTATATACATTTAGAAACACACACCCCTCTGTGTGTATACCTTAGAGATACACACCATTGTGTATATTCACTGAGAGATGAGTACCTCTCTTTGTATAGTGCCTGCCGGTGAATACTCAATAAGAAATACACACACACACCACTCAGTATATATACACCCTCTATTATATATATATATATACATATATATATATATATATATATATATATATATATATATATATTCGATAGGCACCTTTTAAATGGTGTATATTCTATGAAGGAATTTTGTAATTTTTTTAAGGAGCTTAAAGAGTGGGTATTGTGACGTAGGTAGTGACGCCTATGTACTCTCAGTGCCTATTACTTTAAAATGGGTGTCATAGACTAATGGACTCATCTACTCATTTACCCTTCTATCTATCCGTCTTCTCATCTACTTGCATAATTATCTACTTTGAGTTGCTTCCGGTGGTCACAGCCCCCACTACTAATCTATTCCTCTATCTACGAGGTTATCTACTTAAACGTCTACATATCTACTCGCCTATAAATTGGCTTATTCAGCTATTAATCTACTCATCTACTCAGTCTATCTACTTACCCCACCCTTCCATGACTATCAGTAACCCCCCTCCCACTCTCGTACTGTGAAGAGAGGGAGGGGGTTGTTATTGAGGATAGTTTGTCGTCTTCCCCCTTCCCCCCTCTTCCTATCTTTCTCTCTTCCTCTTTCTCTTCCCACTGCTTCCCCACCCACCACCTCTTCCCGGTGGTGGGGGAGGACTGTGCTTCTCCCCCAACGAGGGACGGGAAGGAAGGGGGGATTCGGTAACCCGACCCGTGCATTACGCTATTTCGTTTTCCTACGACGATGATCGCTGTTTATATCGGTCGATCTGACAAGACCTGATTGTTTCACCGCTGTGCGGGGATCATGTGTTGGTGGGGGAGGAGGGGGAAGTTAGGGTGGGGTAAGGCATTATATCTGTCGAATAGATGTGTTTGAGTCTCTCTGTCTCTCTGTCTCTCTCTGTCTTGTCTGTATATCTCTGTCTTGCTCTCGATTGGGTCAATGGGCCACTATTTATGACATTGGCGCTGTTGTTTGTGGTGGTGGTGGAGGGCGTGCGGTAGGGGAGGGAGAGAGGGGAGTCGGGAGGGTCCTTGGTGAAGGGGTGGTGGAGAGGGGAGGGTGCTGGGGAAGGGGTGGTGGAGATAGGAGGGTGCTGGGGAAGGGGTGGTGGAGAGAGGAGGGAGCTGGGGAAGGGGTGGTGGAGATGGGAGGGTGCTGGGGAAGGGGTGGTGGAGAGGGGAGGGAGCTGGGGAAGGGGTGGTGGAGAGGGGAGGGTGCTGGGGAAGGGGTGGTGGAGATGGGAGGGTGCTGGGGAAGGGGTGGTGGAGATGGGAGGGTGCTGGGGAAGGGGTGGTGGAGATGGGAGGGTGCTGGGGAAGGGGTGGTGGAGAGGGGAGGGAGCTGGGGAAGGGGTGGTGGAGAGGGAGGGTGCTGGGGAAGGGGTGGTGGAGAGGGAGGGAGCTGGGGAAGGGGTGGTGGAGAGGGAGGGTAGTGGAGAGGGGGAAGGTAAGTCCTGAGACTTTTTAGGAGAACAATCAGCGTTCTTGAAGATTGTGGGAATTGTAGATGTTAGTAGACGGGGAAGGGGGAGGGAGGGAGGACTGTGCGGAATGGAAAGAAGAAGAGGAAGGAGGAAAAGGAAAGGAGATGGGAGTAGGAGTAGAGATTTGAAGAGGCTGGTTACTGCGCACCCTCAGCTCTTCCTGCGAGGCGCAGCGCAGATAAAAGAAAAGGATTACAAAGGTCACAATAGATCCTCATCAGACCTCTTACCATATATATATATATATATATATATATATATATATATATATATATATATATATATATATATATATATATATATATATATATATATATATATATATATATATATATATATATATATATATATATTTTATTATATATATATATATATAGTTGTGATGAATAGGTAAAACTGGTCAATTAGGAAGAACTCATTTAAAATTAAGTCCTTTCTAAAATGTTCTCTTATACATTTAAAGATATATTTTTTCATTTATGTTAATGTAAAAATTAAGGATTTTGTACCAAAAGAACCTTAGGGAACTTACCTAACCTTATAACAAACGCAATTTAATTTAGCCTAATCAAACTAAATGTATTTTATATAATTTTACAATAATTTTATAATACAGAAACACAATGAAATATAATTTTTCGTTAGGTTCAGAATGATTTTTGCGAAATATATATCTTGCAACATTGCACAGCTTCTGATGACGCACGGAGACGGGTGAAAGATCTTAAGCTAAAGATTTTCATTCCCCCGTGACTTGTCTTGCATTGTTAAGATCTAACAAAAACAGACAAGTACCTTATTACCACTGAAACATTAATTATTATTGGGTCTACAGTCTCTTCAAGAATCTAGTCGATGCAAAATCTGGATACAATCTTAAGATCTCCGATATCTTATAAGATTGTGGTGTTTTGCAGTACCCTGTAAGACTTGCATGGGGATACCAGCTCTTGAAGGTTGGTTGTTTGTAAACACTGAGATACAATGTTCCAGTGCATGGGGCTCTCTGTCCACACACTTTGTATTTGATGCCCCTGACATCTCTATACAAACTATATTGTCAGATACTTATAACCTAGCCTTAGTCTAGCAGTAACAACAGTACTGCCAGAGATACTTATAGGCTAGCCTTAGTCTAGCAGTAACAACAGTATTGTCAGAGGAGGAGGAGGAGGTGTTGATTAGCCGGGAATTCTCCCGGCCTGGGTCTATTCCAGATGGCGACCCGGCTCCGGCTCCCTGTCGTGGGAGTATCTGAGACCTATGTCTCCCATGGGAGGAGGTACAAGTACCCCCTCATCGTTGGGACCAACTGTCCCCAGGCCTAGCCACATTCCCCACCAGCACGGGGCTGGTAGGGAGAAGCTAGGCCTCTCTGGTCTGCCATCTTCCCCGCCCCAGGGAGGCTGACGGGAAGGGCAGTCTTGCGAGCTGCAGATGGTAGCAAGCTCTAGCTTTGGCACCTACCCTGCCCTAAAAGGGCTGGGCATGGTAACCTGCCTGTATTGTCAGAGATACTTATAACCTAGCCTTAGACTAGTGATATGGTATTGTTTACCATTATCATACTGACAGCCTAATCACAAGGTATATACACCGAGAGATGTGTCTCTCAGGGTATATATGCTCAGAATGATCTTAATCGCTGTATTACGGATTAAATAGTGTAGTAGACTGGTTTTTAAAAGACCATTAACCAGCCAACCAGTGGCCAGATGGTCCGGTCTGAAAAAAGGTGGTTCGGTCTGGGACCGGGCCGCGGGAGGGGCGGTGACCCCTCGGTAGCGACTAGAGGTAAAGCTACAGAGACACAGTCTGACTCTGAACTGAAGTACGCAGCGCCACTGTGGAACCCTCATCTCACCACTCACGCTAAAGGACAAGAGGAGACATGATTACAACGTACAAGATATATAGGAGTGAATGAAGGCATTCAAAGTGGAAAGTAGAGCATTTAAAATGAAGATTTCAGTGTGAAGGAAGTAAAGAAATGAATGCACTGGGAAGTGATGTGGAGGAGGTGATCGAAGTGGACAGAGAGATGACGATGACCGAAACGTGCTGGGAGCGACCCCCTCATTTCAAGTCCACGAATAAAAAAAGGGGGGGGGAGGCCTACGAGCCGGTACTCGACCTCCCCGTCTAGTAGATGCAATTACGTAAACACACACACACACATACACACATACAACACACACACACACACACACACACACACACACATACACACACACACACACACACACACACATACACACACACACACACACACACATACACACACACACACACACACACACATACACACACACACACACACACACACACACATACACACACACACACACACACACACTCATACACACACACACATACACACACACACACACACATACACACACACACACATACACACACACACATACGCCCCCGGTGGCCCAGTGGTAAAGCTCTTGCTTCACGCACGGAGGGGCCGGGTTCAATTCCCGGTGGGGCAGAAACATTTCGAAGTGTTTCCTTACACACACATACACACACATACATACAACAGGCCTAGTGTCTAATTGACATGTGCCTAGGACAAAATGGTAACTAACTAACACACACATATACACACATATACACTGCAGGAAGGCCTTTGACACAGTTCCTCACATGAGATTAGTAAAAAAGATGGAAGACCAAGCGTGTATAACAGGAAGGGCACTGGAATGGATCAGGGAATACCTCACAGGGAGGCAACAACGGGTCATGGTGCGTGATGAGGTATCACAGTGGGCGCCTGTGACGAGCGGTGTACCGCAGGGTCAGTCCTAGGACCAGTGCTATTCTTGCTATATGTGAATGACATGACGGATGGGATAGACTCAGAAGTGTCTCTTTTCGCAGATGATGTGAAATTAATGAGGAGAATCACATCGGATGAAGACCAAGCAGGACTTCAAAGTGACCTGGACAAGCTTGACATCTGGTCTAGCAACTGGCTTCTCGAATTTAACCCCACCAAATGCAAAGTCATGAAGATCGGAGAAGGGCAAAGAAGACCGCTGACAGAGTACAGGCTAGGTGGACAAAGGCTACAAACCTCAACAAAGGAGAAAGACCTTGGGGTGAGTATAACACCAAGCACGTCTCCGGAAGCACACATCAACCAGATAACCGCGGCAGCATATGGGCGACTGGCAAACTTAAGATTAGCGTTCCGTTACCTTAACAAGGAATCGTTCAAGACACTGTATACCGTATACGTCAGGCCCATACTAGAGTATGCAGCACCAGTCTGGAACCACACCTGGTCAAGCACGTCAAGAAACTAGAGAAAGTGCAAAGGTTTGCGACAAGGTTAGTTCCACAACTCAGGGTCTGTCTTATGAAGAAAGGCTGAGGGAAATAGGACTAACAACACTGGAGGAAAGAAGGGTCAGAGGAGACATGATAACGACATACAAAATACTGCGGGGAATTGACAAGGTAGATAGTGACAGGTTGTTTCAGAGAGGGAACACAGAAACAAGGGGACACAACTGGAAGCTGAAGACTCAGATGAGTCAAAGGGATGTCAGGAAACATTTCTTCAGCCACAGAGTAGTCAGGAAGTGGAATGGACTAGAGAATGATATAGTGGAGGCAGGAACCATACATAGTTTTAAGACAAGGTATGATAAAGCTCATGGAGCAGGGAGAGCAGAGACCCAGTAGCAGACAGCGAAGAGGCGGGGCCAGGAGCTGAGTCTCGACCCCTGCAACCACAATTAGGTGAGTACACACACACACACACACACATACACACACACACACACACATACACACACATACACACACATACACACACATACACACACACACATACACACACACACACACACACACACATACACACACACACTTCCGGTGGACACTTACCTGTGACCCTCATTATTGTGGACAAGAAAAGAAGGAAGGGATTCGTCAGGACAAATCTATATATATATTTAAAGTGCAGTAATGGACAGTACGGAAGGGGAGATGGGAGGGGAAGGGAAGGAAGGGAGGGAGGGGGTAGAGAGGGAGACAAGAGAAGGAAGAGAGGGAGACAAGGGAAGGGAGGAGAGGCAGAGGGAGGAAGATAAGGGGAAGGGAAGCGAGAATGAGGGAGACAAGGGAAGGAAGGGAAGAAGGGAGACAAAGGGAAGAAAGGGAGCTAACGAAAAAACAACAAGAATAAGGGATGAATGAGGGGAAGAAGAACAGGGAAAAAAAACTGCCGAAACAATTATTGAAAACATCCCCCTCCTCCCCCTCCCCTCCTCCCCCTCCCCTTATTCCCCAACCAAAAAAATCATGTGAGGAAGTAGGACCCCACAACACTACGCCTCGGGACTGTCCTCAACAACACGTTTGTCTTGTCATGTCATTTTCCCATTTGTTCCCAACCCCTTCCCCTTCCCTCCCCTCCTCCACAACCCCTTCCTTCCCCCCACAGAGGGGGGCTGTGTCACCCACACCTGTGCCTCACTCGTCTTGAAAAACAGAAAAAAAAATCTTTCAGAAATAAACTTCGACGCTTCTGAAGTTAGTGAGGAGCCATGGACTGGTTGACTGGTTGACTGGTTGACTGGTGGACTGGTTGACTGGTTGACTGGTGGACTGGTGGACTGGTTGACTGGTGGACTGGTGGACTGGTTGACTGGTGGACTGGTGGACTGGTTGACTGGTGGACTGGTGGACTGGTTGACTGGTGGACTAGTGGACTGGTTGACTGGTTGACTGGTGGACTGGTTGACTGGTTGACTGGTGGACTGGTTGACTAGTGGACTGGTTGACTGGTGGACTGGTTGACTGGTTGACTGGTGGACTAGTGGACTGGTTGACTGGTTGACTGGTGGACTGGTTGACTGGTGGACTGGTGGACTGGTTGACTGGTTGACTGGTGGACTGGTTGACTGGTGGACTGGTGGACTGGTTGACTGGTGGACTGGTTGACTGGTGGACTGGTGGACTGGTTGACTGGTGGACTGGTGGACTGGTTGACTGGTTGACTGGTGGACTGGTGGACTTGTTGACTGGTGGACTGGTGACTGGTGACTGGTGACTGGTTGACTGGTGGACTAGTGGACTGGTTGACTGGTTGACTGGTGGACTGGTTGACTGGTGGACTGGTGGACTGGTTGACTGGTGGACTGGTGGACTGGTTGACTGGTGGACTGGTGGACTGGTGGACTGGTTGACTGGTGGACTGGTGGACTGGTTGACTGGTGGACTGGTGGACTGGTGGACTGGTGGACTGGTTGACTGGTGGACTGGTGGACTGGTTGACTGGTTGACTGGTGGACTGGTGACTGGTTGACTGGTGGACTGGTGGACTGGTGACTGGTGACTGGTGGACTGGTGGACTGGTTGACTGGTGGACTGGTGGACTGGTGGACTGGTTGACTGGTGGACTGGTGGACTGGTGGACTGGTTGACTGGTGGACTGGTGGACTGGTTGACTGGTGGACTGGTTGACTGGTGGACTGGTTGACTGGTGGACTGGTTGACTGGTTGACTGGTGGACTGGTTGACTGGTGGACTGGTGGACTGGTGGACTGGTTGACTGGTGGACTGGTTGACTGGTTGAGTGGTGGACTGGTTGACTGGTGGACTGGTTGACTGGTGGACTGGTTGACTGGTGGACTGGTGGACTGGTTGACTGGTGGACTGGTTGACTGGTGGACTGGTGTACTGGTGGACTGGTTGACTGGTTGACTGGTGGACTGGTGGACTGGTTGACTGGTGGACTGGTTGACTGGTGGACTGGTTGACTGGTGGACTGGTGGACTGGTTGACTGGTGGACTGGTTGACTGGTGGACTGGTTGACTGGTGGACTGGTGGACTGGTGGACTGGTGGACTGGTGGACTGGTTGACTGGTTGACTGGTGGACTGGTTGACTGGTGGACTGGTTGACTGGTGGACTGGTTGACTGGTGGACTGGTGGACTGGTTGACTGGTGGACTGGTGGACTGGTTGACTGGTGGACTGGTTGACTGGTTGACTGGTGGACTGGTGGACTGGTGGACTGGTTGACTGGTGGACTGGTTGACTGGTGGACTGGTTGACTGGTTGACTGGTGGACTGGTGGACTGGTGGACTGGTGGACTGGTTGACTGGTGGACTGGTGGACTGGTTGACTGGTGGACTGGTGGACTGGTGGACTGGTGGACTGGTGGACTGGTTGACTTATGGACTGGTTGACTGGTGGACTGGTGGACTGGTTGACTGGTGGACTGGTTGACTGGTGGACTGGTGGACTGGTGGACTTGTTGACTGGTGGACTGGTGGACTGGTGGACTGGTTGACTGGTTGACTGGTGGACTGGTTGACTGGTTGACTGGTTGACTGTTGGACTGGTTGACTGGTTGACTGGTTGACTGGTTGACTGGTCGACTGGTTGACTGGTTGACTGGTGGACTGGTTGACTGGTGGATTGGTTGATTGGTTGACTGGTGGACTGGTTGACTGGTTGACTGGTTGACTGGTGGACTGGTTGGCTGGTGGACTGGTTGGCTGGTGGACTGGTTTGCTGGTGGACTGGAGGACTAGTTGACTGGTTGGCTGGTGGACTGGTGGGCTGGTTGGCTGGTGGACTGGTGGACTGGTTGACTGGTGGACTGGTGGACTGGTTGACTGGTGGATTGGTTGACTGGTTGACTGGTTGACTGGTGGACTGGTTGACTGGTGGACTGGTTGACTGGTGGACTGGTTGACTGGTGGACTGGTTGGCTGGTGGACTGGTTGACTGGTGGACTGGGGGACTGCTTGACTGGTTGACTTGTTGACTGGTGGACTGCTTAACTGGTGAACTTGTGGACTGATTGACTAGTGGACTGGTTGACTGGTGGACTGGTTGGCTGGTGGACTGGTTGGCTTGTGGACTGGTTACTGGTGGACTGGTTGACTGGTGGACTGGTTGACTGGTGGATTGGTTGACTTGTGGACTGATTGACTGGTTAACTGGTTGACTGGTGAACTGGTTGACTGGTTGTCTGGTGGACTGGTTGACTGGTTAACTGGTGGACTGGTTGACTGGTTGACTGGTGGACTGGTTGATTGATTTACTGGTTGACTGGTGAACTGGTGAACTGGTTGACTGGTTGACTGGTGGACTGGTTGACTGGTGGACTGGTTGACTGGTGGACTGGTTGACTGGTGGACTAGTGGACTGGTTGACTATGGACTGGTTGACTGATGGACTGGTGGACTGGTTGACTGGTTGACTGGTTAGCTGGTGGACAGGTTGGCTGGTGGACTGGTTGGCTGGTGGACTGGTTGGCTGGTTGGCTTGTGGACTGGTTGGCTGGTGGACTGGTTGACTGGTTGGCTGGTTGACTGGTGGACTGGTTGGCTGATTGGCTGGTGGACTGGTTGGCTGGTGGACTGGTGGACTGGTTGGCTCGTGGACTGGTTGGGTGGTTGACTGGAAAGCACACAAACCAGATAACTGCGGCAGCATATGGGAGACTGGCAAACCTAAGATTAGCGTTCCGATACCTTAATAAGGAATCGTTCAAGACACTGTACACCATATACGTCAGGCCCATACTAGAGTATGCAGCACCAGTCTGGAACCCACACCTGGTCAAGCACGTCAAGAAATTAGAGAAAGTGCAAAGGTTTGCGACAAGGTTAGTTCCACAACTCAGGGGAATGCCATATGAAGAAAGGTTGAGGGAAATCGGCCTGACAACACTGGAGGACAGGAGGGTTAGAGGAGACATGATAACAACATACAAAATACTGCGGGGAATCGACAAGGTAGACAATGACAGGATGTTCCAGAGAGGGAACACAGAAACAAGGGGACACAACTGGAAGTTGAAGACTCAGATGAGTCAAAGGGATGTTAGGAAGCATTTCTTCAGCCATAGAGTAGTCAGAAAGTGGAATAGTCTAGCAAATGATGTAGTGGAGGCAGGAACCATACATAGCCTTAAGACGAGGTATGATAAAGCTCATGGAGCAGGGAGAGAAGTGACCCAGTAGCGGACAGTGAAGAGGCGGGGCCAGGAGCTATGTCTCTACCCCTACAACCACAACTAGGTGAGTACACACTCACCTACACACTGTCCTAAGAGTACCAGGTTCAGTGGGACATAGATCCTCTTTACGTAGGTCAGGAGAGGACCTCCACTATATCCTCTGACGAGGACACCAACTACAACTTGGTAAGGTCATCAGTCGTCACAAGAATACCGCATCTTCATTCCAAAGATCAGAGTAACGAAACGTGGTTTTGTAAACGCTACTTTCCATACAGTGGCGTAGAGTAGCGTAGAGATGGCAGTGAACAACACATTTACCTCGTCTGTGTTGGAGACGTTTCGCTCCTGGGACCTTGATCATTCCAAATGAGTCGGAGTGACCACGGTCCCAGTAAAGTGTCGGGCATTTATGTCCTGTCATCCGCAGTGTCGGTGTCATTATACCTCCTACTGTCATTATTATATATTTCATTATACCTCCTACTGTCATTATTATATTTTTCATTATACATCCTACTTTCATTATACCACTGTCAATATACCTCCTACTTTCATTATACCTCTGTCATTATACCTTCTACTTTCATTATACCCCTATTGTCATTATACCCCCTTCTTTCATTATACCTTTGTCATCATACCCTCTACTTTCATTATACCTCTGTCATTACACCCCCTACTTTCATTATAAATCTGTCATTATACCCCGTACTTTCATTATACCTCTGTCATCATACCCCTACATTCATTACACCTCCTGTCATTGTACCTCCTACTGTCATTATAATCCCTACTTTTATTATAATTCCTGTCGACCGTGACTCTGTAGTCAGAGTTAAGGACCAGTGTCACCCACAGATATATACCTGGAGGGTGTTCCGGGGGTCAGCGCCCCCCTGGAGAGTGTTCTGGTGGTCAGCGCCCCCTGGAGGGTGTTCCGGGGGTCAATGCCCCCTCGGCCCAGTCCATGACCAGGTGAGTGCAACACTGATCCCAGTAGAGGACTGTGTTGCCGCCAGGGGACAGTATATAGTGGACCCCCTATCCATTCTGCGGAGGATGGCACAGGGGGCATAGAGGCGCACATGAGGCCTATTGAATTTTTTCCCGAATGGGTTAAGAGGAGTATACCTGGAGGTATATACACAGTTAACTTCGATTATAACTCAAAGATGGTTAAGTGAAAATTTTGGTTGGTTCAAGAGACGAGTGTATCGACATGTTTTTAAAAGATAGGGAAGCCACGTCCTGTCCTCGGTGAAGCCAAAATAGACAGGCTGAACCCAGCTGGGTTAGTTAGTATGTTAATTTGGATACAGGTACACATAAATACTGTTACACAAATTATCATATGTAGAACATATGTGTAAATTACCTAGGATAACCCCAAGAAGTAGCATTTAAAATGGGGTCATTAAAAGTAACATATACCTTATGTTTCCACCCCTGGCCTTACCTGCCAGGTAAGGTCAGGTAAGGTCAGGTAAGGTTAGGTAAGGTTAGGTAAGGCTAAGTAAGGCTAAGTAAGTCTAAGTAAGGCCTCGGAAGGCCGGATAAACAGCTTAATCAACACAAAAAATCCACCTGAGGTTCAGGATTGTACAATGAAGACATCACTGTACCTGCTGTGAACAGGTGTGGGTCATGTAAACAAATACACACACACACACACACACACACACACACACACACACACATACATCAACACACACACACACACACACACATACATCAACACACACACACACACACATACATCAACACACACACACACACACACACATACATCAACACACACACACACACACATACATCAACACACACACACACACACACACACACACACACACACACACACACACACACACACACACACATACATCAACACACACACACACACACACATACATCAACACACACACACACACATACATCAACACACACACACACACACATACATCAACACAAACACACACACACACACACACATACATCAACATACACACACACACACACACACATACATCAACACACACACACACACACACACATACATCAACACACACACACACACATACATCAACACAACACACACACACACACATACATCATAACATCAACAAAACACACACACACACACACACAATACATCAACACACACACACACACACATACATCAACACACACACACACACACACATACATCAACACACACACACACACACACATACATCAACACACACACACACACACACACACACACATACATCAACACACACACACACACACACACACCCTCCCACCCACCACTCACACATTCTCAATCGCCGATTAAAATCCCCAAACCCAAATCGGATATCACAGAGACGACCAGCGGGCTCGACCCTCCTTCCCAGCATCTGCGATTGATGAGGCTAAGATTGGTTTCACAGTGTGAATGTAAGAGGCTTCTGCCGGCACAGACTTCATGTCCTACTCGATCCTCCGTCTATGGAAACGAATCTTGCCTGGAGAGGCACACGTTAATGCCCACTATATAAAAGATGCCAGCTCGGAGTAGCGTGGAGGACGTGAAGCACACCGCTACCTGATTAATTTGCCTGTGGTTGCGCGCATCCTGCATAGTGGAGCACTTAGTTTTGTGGAGTGGGGGGGGGAGGTTTTAAGGCTTAAAGTTGAGAGAATTTATTGTGTTTGAAGTCCCTATTGACCTCTCCTTCCCCTCTCCACCCTCTCCTTTCCCTTCTCATTCCCCTCTTCACCCTCTCTTCCCCTCTCCACCCCTTCTTCCCCCTCCCCTAATCTCCCCAATCAACCCCTCTCCCTCGCTATCCCTCTCCCATATCAGAGACTCCTTCTCCCTCTCATTTCCCTCTCTCCCTCATTCCCCTTCCCCTCGACCACCCCCTCACCTTTGATGGCATCACAGTGCCTGACACAACACTCACCTGTACCAACCAGCCAGTGAGGCAAGCTTCATCCCTCAAGCTTCATCCCACAAGCTTCATCCCTCAAGCTTCATCCCACAAGCTTCAGCACACAGGCTTCAGCACACAGGCTTCAGCACACAAGCTTCATCCCACAAGCTTCATCCCACAAGCTTCATCCCACAAGCTTCATCCCACAAGCTTCAGCACACAGGCTTCAGCACACAAGCTTCAACACACAAGCTTCAGCACACAAGCTTCAACACACAAGCTTCAGCACACAAGCTTCAGCACACAAGCTTCAGCACACAAGCTTCAACACACAAGCTTCAGCACACAAGCTTCAACACACAAGCTTCAGCACACAAGCTTCAGCACACAAGCTTCAACACACAAGCTTCAGCACACAAGCTTCAACACACAAGCTTCAACACACAAGCTTCAGCACACAAGCTTCAACACACAAGCTTCAACACACAAGCTTCAACACACAAGCTTCAGCACACAAGCTTCAACACACAAGCTTCAGCACACAAGCTTCAACACACAAGCTTACATCAAGCTTAAACACAAGCTTCAACACACAAGCTTCAACACACAAGCTTCAACACACAAGCTTCAGCACACAAGCTTCAATACACAAGCTTCAGCACACAAGCTTCAATACACAAGCTTCAGCACACAAGCTTCAACACACAAGCTTCAACACACAAGCTTCAACACACAAGCTTCAACACACAAGCTTCAACATACAAGCTTAAACACACAAGCTTCAACACACAAGCTTCAACACACAAGCTTCAACACACAAGCTTCAACACACAAGCTTCAACACACAAGCTTCAACACACAAGCTTCAACACACAAGCTTCAACACACAAGCTTCAACACACAAGCTTCAACATACAAGCTTAAACACACAAGCTTCAACACACACAAGCTTCACCACACAAGCTTCAACACACAAGCTTCAACACACAAGCTTCAACACACAAGCTTCAACACACAAGCTTCAACACACAAGCTTCAACACACAAGCTTCAACACACAAGCTTCAACACACAAGCTTCAGCACACAAGCTTCAACACACAAGCTTCAACACACAAGCTTCAACACACAAGCTTCAACTCACAAGCTTCAACTCACAAGCTTCAACACACAAGCTTCAACTCACAAGCTTCAGCTCACAAGCTTCAACACACAAGCTTCAACACACACGCTTCAACTCACAAGCTTCAACTCACAAGCTTCAACACACAAGCTTCAACACACAAGCTTCAACTCACAAGCTTCAACTCACAAGCTTCAACACACAAGCTTCAACTCACAAGCTTCAACTCACAAGCTTCAACACACAAGCTTCAACTCACAAAATTCAACTCACAAGCTTCAACACACAAGCTTCAACACACACGCTTCAACTCACAAGCTTCAACTCACAAGCTTCAACACACAAGCTTCAACTCACAAGCTTCAACACACAAGCTTTAACTCACAAGCTTCAATTCACAAGCTTCAACACACAAGCTTCAACACACACGCTTCAACTCACAAGCTTCAACACACAAGCTTAACAACTCACCACAAGCTTCAACTCACAAGCTTCAACACACAAGCTTCAACTCACAAGCTTCAACTCACAAGCTTCAACTCACAAGCTTCAACACACAAGCTTCAACTCACATGCTTAATCACTACAAGCTTCAACTAAAGCTTCAACACACAAGCTTCAACTCACAAGTTCAACTACAAGCTTAACACAAGCTTCAACACACAGCTTCAACTCACAAGCTTAACTACAAGCTTCAACTCACAAGCTTCAACACACAAGCTTCAACACACAAGCTTCAACTCACAAGCTTCAACTCACAAGCTTCAACTCACAAGCTTTAACACACAAGCTTCAACTCACAAGCTTCAACTCCCAAGCTTCAACTCACAAGCTTCAACACACAAGCTTCAACTCACAAGCTTCAACTCCCAAGCTTCAACTCACAAGCTTCAACTCACAAGCTTCAACTCACAAGCTTCAACTCACAAGCTTCAACACACAAGCTTCAACACACAAGCTTCAACACACAAGCTTCAACTCACAAGCTTCAACTCACAAGCTTCAACTCCCAAGCTTCAACTCACAAGCTTCAACACACAAGCTTCAACTCACAAGCTTCAACTCACAAGCTTCAACACACAAGCTTCAACACACAAGCTTCAACTCACAAGCTTCAACTCACAAGCTTCAACTCACAAGCTTCAACTCACAAGCTTCAACTCCCAAGCTTCAACTCACAAGCTTCAACACACAAGCTTCAACTCCCAAGCTTCAACTCACAAGCTTCAACACACAAGCTTCAACACACAAGCTTCAACTCAGAAGGTTTGAATCCTTCTGGACCATGATGGTATCAGTTTCTTAAGAGGATTACCAGACATGATGGAACAGTGATGGAAAGAAGACGGAGGGAGGGAAGGAGAGAGGATGGGAGGGAGGGAAGGAGGGAGGATGGGAGGGAGGGAAGGAGAGAGGATGGGAGGGAGGGAAGGGAGGGAGGGAGGGAGGGAAGGGAGGGAAAATTCACTTTACAGAGTAAAGTGATACCATCCTTTCTAACGAGGTTGGGCTAATGTGGCTTATTGTTAAGTAAATGTTGAAGTAGACCTGGGCAGCGTCTTGTCTGTCTGTCTGTCTGTCTGCCTGTATGTATGTATGTATGTATGTATGTATGTATGTATGTATGTATGTATGTATGTATGTATGTATGTATGTATGTATGTATAGACGCATTTATCTCAGGCCAGAGGAGGCTCGAACCCACGAAATTTGGGACAAAGTAGGCAGTACTAGCCAACCATGCCAGATTAGACATGTATCTGGCGGCCAGGGAACCCGGCCTCTGCTCCAGAACCTGTCTTTTACGTCAGGTCATTCATTCACGTATCCCAGGTAAAGTACCGGTTCCATTATCGCCCCTTGTGGAACCCCGCTTGTCACCTCTTCCCGGGACAGTCACTCTCTGTTTCCTTCCTGTGAGGTATATGTCTTGATCTATTGTGGTGCGTTCCCTGTTATTCCTGTCTGTTTATTCAGCTTTTGTTCCAGTCTCTTGTGTGGTTCTGTGTTGAAAGCCTTCTTACTCTCTCTCTCTCTCTTTTGCCTCACTTCTGTTGCCGTGGTGTTATAGAACTTAAGCAGGTTTTCAAGACTGGATTTAATCTCCCTAAGTCCCCGCTGATTGTTGTTGTTGAAGAAACCAGCCTTTACCAGGTGCTCCATCACTCTTCTAATGATCCTCTACACAAACTTCACATAGTATGTATATCCTAGACACTGGCTTACTTGCATCTCCCCAGTCTTAAGCATTGCATCTATATTTGGAGTCTTCCACACCTGCGACAGCTGCTCTCCTCCATCTGACACATCACAAATTTTTGCTCATGGTTCGCTTGCACATTGTGTACCTTCTCTGAGAACTCAGAGAGAGAGAAACATTGTCTGGTTTCATTGCCTTCGATGTCTCTAGCTCACTCGGTAGTTTGTTCAGATTTCTCTCTGTCCCTCTCTCCTGTTGTGTTCATTGTGTCCAGTACTCGAGGGCCTTGTCCCAAATCTGCACAGTGCCATTACATCATACTGGAGTGAGATAAGGGAGGCAGTTCAGAATAAACCCAGTGAGGAGCAGGGGTGCGGTGGGCACTATAGGGAACACTGTATCAACATCCGTGGCCCCAGACTATTCAACATCTTACCAGAAGATATCAGAAACCATGCTGGGACAAGTGTTGAAGTCTTCAAGAGGAAACTGGACAAATATTTTCACCAGGCGCCAGATCAACCAGGCTTTGATGAATATGTGGGGCTGCGGACCACCACTAGCAACAGCCTGGCTGACCAGGCAAGCACCAGGAGTAGAAAAACTCTCAGAACTCATCAAAGGTACAGCAAAGGTAAAGGTAAATCAGTACTCGGTGGTGCATTCTTACTCTTTGACTCTGATGGTGTTCCTGATTCCTCAGAGAATACTTTCTTAAAGTGTTTTAGTTCCTTGTAGCCTTCCTCGGCATTCCTTGTGAGCTCTTCTCCTTCCTTCCTTCCTTCCTCACAGCTGGCTTCTGATCTGGCTGTTCAACAGCCTCGCCTAAGAGTGGCTTTCAGTGCTGTCACTTTCTGACTGGCTCAGCCTTGTCAGCTGCTGTCTCAGCAACACTGTTCCACACAATTTCATTCTTGTGGGAGAGAATACATTTGTCTAGACTTCCTCCCCTTCTCCCTAGCCTAGACTTCCTCCCCTCTCCCCCAGTCTGGACGTCCTTCCATCCTCCCCAGCCTGAACGTCCTTCCATCCTCCCCAGCCAGGACGTCTTCCCCTCTTCCCCAGCCAGGACATCCTCCTCTCCTCCCCAGGTGTGACCTCCCCCTCCTTGCTCTACGCAGGTGAGGTAAGAAGCCATCAAAGTGATCCCAGGATCAGGATCAGGGGAGTATTGTCTGGGATCAATGAAGACACAGGGAAATAAGTGGATCCATCCTCCTCTTCCCTAAATCTGTTAATACACAATGGAAGGAGGGGGAAGGTGGGAGGAGGGGGAAGGTGGGAGGAGGGGGAAGGTGGGAGGGGAAAGGAGGGATGGGAGGATACCCTTTACCAGAAATGCCCAGAAACTGGGATACCCAGTAACGGAAATGCCCAGTAATAACAGTACACAGTAACAACAGTACACAGTAACAACAGTACACAGTAACAACAGTACCCGGAAACAACACTACTGTTGTTACCCAGTAACAACAGTACCAAGTAACAACAGTACCCAGTAACAACAGTACCCATTAACAACAATACCCAGTAACAACAGTACCTAATAACAACAGTACCTAACAACAGTACCTAACAACAGTACCTAACAACAGTACCTAACAACAGTACCCTAGAGGGGAAACCAGTTACTTGAGGAATGGTTCTTAGCCAAGGGGAGGAGGTGAGGGTAGGGCAGGAGGGAGGTAGGGGAGAGGGAGGGAGGTAGGGGAGTGGGATGGAGGTAGGGGAGGGGAGGAAGGAGGGGAGAGAGTGATGGAACTTAGTTCTTTGCTCTTTTTTGAGTGACCTAGTGACTAGTTGAGGTGGGGAGGGAGGGGAAAAGGGGGAAGGGGAGGTGGGGAGGGAAGGGAAGATGGGGAGGGAAGGGAAGATGGGGAGGGGAGGGGAGGTGGGGAGGGAGGGGAGGTGGGGAGGGAGGGGAGGAGATGAATTTGATATTGGGATTACTGTCGTGTCGAATAGGTAAAATTGGTCAGTTACCTGGAGTTTACCTGGAGAGAGTTCCGGGGGTCAACGCCCCCGCGGACCGGTCTGTGACCAGGCCTGTGACCAGGTCTGTGACTAGGTCTGTGACCAGGCCTCATTTAAAATTAAGTCCTTTCTAAAAAATCTCTTATACGTTTAAAGATACATTTTTTTAATTTATGTTAATGTAAAAATTTATGATTTTGTACCAAAAGAACCTTAGAAAACTTACCTAACCTTATTATAACAAGCGCAATTTAATTTAGCCTAATCCAACTAAATATATTTTAGACAAGTTTACAATAATTTAATAATAAACAAACACAATGAAATATATATTTTTTCGTTATGTTCAGAATGATTTTTGCGAAATTATTGCATTCACAAATTTTCGCTTGTCTTATTCGGCAAGAAGAGCGTTGCTATTTAAGCCCAAATTGCAAGTTTTACCTATTCGGCACGACATTACTGCTATTATTATTGTTGTTGTTGATATTGTTGTTATTATTATCATTAAGATTATTATTATTTTTTTATTATTATTATTATTATTATTATTATTATTATGTAGTAGTAGTAGTAGTAGTAGTAGTAGTAGTAGTAGTAGTAGTAGTATTAGTATTATTAGTATTATTATTATTATTATTACATGTAAACTATATTTGAATGATATATTAGAACGTTCGGTTACAAATTAACAACTGTACAGAATAATTGAAATCTTTTAAGTCGTGGAGCTGCTCTAGCTCTTGAGACGCCAGTGGAGAACGCAAGATGGAGGCGTTCCCTCTCCGGATGGCCACACGGAGGCGCTGGAGGAGGAATGCGGTGACAGCATTCGGGCTTCTAGAAAGCATTTCTCTTAGGAAACCAATACCACGATTTTTCCCATGTACTTCCCCCACACCCATGTACATCTCCCACACCCATGTACATCACCCTTGTACATCCCCCACCCATGTAACTCCCCTTCCTACCTCTCCAAGGCAAATTTAGTCCCAGCCACACACCTGTTTTCAACAACTATCCCTACCCTCTTCTCCTACTCTTCCTCTTCCTCCTCCTCCTCCTCCTTCATCCTCTTCATACCGTTTAACATTAATTTGCATACGTTGTGAAGGCAGTTCCACTATAGCAGGTCTCAGGCGCCCTCACTCAATCACCCATGAAATCCCGTGTTTGTTGATAATCTTAACATTTCTGCCTTTGTCCCTCATTGTCCTCGAGGAAGGAGCGCCCTGGGCAAGCTCCTCAACAAACACACTGGATATAAATCACTATTATTGATGCACACAGAGAGCTGCCATAGCTCAGAACAATACACACAGCTCGGCTATTAATGCAGGAATCTTGCTCAATAATAAAGGCAAACTTGTATATAAAAATATATATATATATATATATATATATATATATATATATATATATATATATATATATATATATATATATATATATATATATATATATATATATATATATATATATGGAGAGAGCTGGATTTCCTGCTCTATTTCTGCAACGTTGCAAGCTTCTGATGATGTGTTGATTGCAACACGAAAGGCCTAGAGCTATCATTCAACTCCCCCTGTGGTTATGGGGGTGATAAACCCTCACTCTGGGATGACACGCTACGGATATACTTGGAAATTTTAACATAGAAATCAGTATCCCTTTTTTTTAAATAAAAATGGAAGTTTAGTTGAAGAATCTTTATTAATGAAACGTTTCGCCACACAGTGGCTTCATCAGTCCAATACAAAGAAGAAAGCTAGAAATAGAGGAGGAGTTTGAGGTAATCAGTCCCTCTGCCTGGAATCGATGTGCTCAGATCATCAGACTTGAAGTCCAGCATATGCTGGACTTTCTTCAAGACTGATGGTCTGAACACACATCACTGTGGGTAATAAAGCCACCCCCCCACTGTGGGGTGATACAGTCACACTGTGGGTAATAAAGCCACCCCCCACTGTGGGGTGATACAGTCACACTGTGGGTAATAAAGCCACCCCCCACTGTGGGGTGATACAGTCACACTGTGGGTAATAAAGCCACCCCCCACTGTGGGGTGATACAGTCACACTGTGGGTAATAAAGCCACCCCCCACTGTGGGGTGATACAGTCACACTGTGGGTAATAAAGCCACCCCCCACTGTGGGGTGATACAGTCACACTGTGGGTAATAAAGCCACGCTGTGTGGATGACAGTCTCAAAACAGATCTCTGCCGTACGTACAGTGTCTTGGCATCAACGTGGAGATGAACAAGATGGATATCTATTCAGTTACAGGGGAAGAGAGAGATGGGCAGCATCCAGCCTCCCTCAACCTGTTCCTCGGGCATCCTACACACAAAGCCAGGGTCAGCCAATCAAAAGGATGCCCTCCTGGGCATGTCGGGGCATCAATAAGGCACTCCAACATGATCCTCAAGGCTCAAACCCCCAGTGCTTCCCTATGTAGCGTGAGACTTAAGGTGACGAGAGACATGGACCCTTCTGGAGCTCCACCTGTCTGTTTGTTCCCATAAGATATTTTTGAGGAAAAAAAGATTTGTGGTCAAAATGGACAATAATTTTTGAGTGGTGTGCGATAGGGATTACTTGGTGGCCATGGATCAGGAACTGTCAGGTGATGCGAGACGGAAATTAGGTACCTACGTTTCATTTTCGAAACTCGGGTGAAGGAGGTACATGGGTCAGGTGCTCAGGTGAAGGCAGGGAGAGGGAGAGACGGAGGGAAGGAGGGGAGGGAGGCAAAAATAGAGAGAGGGAAAAGGTATGGAGAATAGGACACAAGGGAGATGAGTGTCGTGCAGGTAATGGAAGTGCTTCAAACAGGTGAGTGATCCTCTACACTCAATACTCTTGCCCTTCCTCTCTTCACTGTGTCGTTAGCGTCCACCCAGACTGGAGTAGTTACCCTTTACTTAGACACTGAAGGTAGTGGAGAAAACGAGAGGCGGTCAGGTTGCTTTGGCTACTGGGTTTACAACCTATCTACCACACGACGGGGGCATTATGGTTGAGTGTCACCTGTGAAGAATTAGACACATGTGAAACATCTGGGTATCTTTATTTGTAGACGTTTCGCCCTCCAGTGGCTTTATCAATACAATACAAAGACAATTTGAAGACTAGACTCTGAGACTCTCTGACCGCGGGTTCGAACCCCACCCGTGGTATGGTTTGAAGACTAGAATTATATACAAAAGATGAGGTAATCAGTCCCTCAGTCTCATAGTTGGTGAAGATCACCGTAGTTCCTTCAAGACTGCAGGACAAACACCTTCACTTGTGTGTCAGACCAAACACCTACAGTATGACACTTGTGTGTCAGACCAAACACTCTATGACAGGGCAGCCCCTGCCATAGGGCTGCCCCTTTCATAGGGCTGCCCCTGTCATAGGGCTGCCCTGTCATAGGACTGCCCTGTCATAGGGCTGCCCCTGTCATAGGGCTGCCCCTGTCATAGGGCTGCCCTGTCATAGGGCTGCCCTGTCATAGGGCTGTCCTGTCATAGGGCTCCCCTATCATAGGGCTCCCCTGTTATAAGGCTGTCCCTGTCATAGGGTTCCACTGTTATAGGGCTGCCCCTGTCATAGGGCTGTAAACAGTCCATCACTTGCACCAACTCTGACACTCTTTCAGCAGCCACTGTCAGGTCACCACAAAAAGACCTGGGCCAGGACCCGTCCTGTTGTCAACCTACACGAACCTGAACTCTTGTGTTAGTGTGACTTTGTAAATGTTCCAATTGGGATCGAAACGTCGTCGTAAGCTCCCCTTTCCTATGTACGAGTTATCTGTGTACTGCAAGGTGGCACAATGGTAATCTCCCAGCTTAGTAGACTAAGTTGATGGTGTAGCTAAAGTGAACATGTCGAAGGGGAGGGACGTAGAGGGTAGGGGTGGATGGGTAGGGGGTGTTGGAAGGGGGAGGAATCGGGGATGGAGGGATGGGGGGTTAAAGAAGGTTATAAAGACGAACAGAGACCCTGGCTACCATTCTTAATCGGTGGTTTTCCACACACTTGAGTCCTCAAAGGTAGCTTTGAGAGGGAGCAAGGATACCCCCTTGTCTTGTATACTGTGCCTGTGGTGTCCTGTGACCGGGTCTGGAGGATCCTACCCGCGTCCTGCGGGTCCTCCAGCCTCTCCTTGTGGTCATTACACCCTTGTACTGCCTCCTCTTCTTACTATCTCTCTTTTATCTTTCTTTCTGAGAAAGGGGCGAAGACGTCTCCATTTCTTGAGTGAGGGAGGGGAGGGTGAGGTGGTGTGGAGGGGTAATGAACGAGGGGAGGGGGGAAAGATAGAGAGGGACGAAGGAATGGGTAGAGGAGATGGTAAGGAAAGGAAGGCTTGGAAATGGTAGGGTTAAGGAAGGGTAGGCTGAGAAATGTTAGAGTGAATGGAGGACTAAGGGGGTAAGGGAGAGGTGCTGGGGAAGGGTAGGCAGAAGGGAGAGATGACATGGATGTTTATAATTAAGACTGTTAGGTAAACAAATATCTTGTATCCAGTACCTGGATATTCCAGCAGGTACTGGAGTATCTTACACAGTACACGACATTCCAGCAGGTACTGGAGTATCTTACACAGTACATAACATTCCAGCAGGTACTGGAGTATCTTACACAGTACACAACATTCCAGCAGGTACTGGAGTATCTTACACAGTACACAACATTCCAGCAGGTACTGGAGTATCTTACACAGTACACAACATTCCAGCAGGTACTGGAGTATCTTACACAGTACACAACATTCCAGTAGGTACTGGAGTATCTTACACAGTTCACAACATTCCAGCAGGTACTGCAGTATCTTACACAGTACACAACATTCCAGCAGGTACTGCAGTATCTTACACAGTACATAACATTCCAGCAGGTACTGCAGTATCTTACACAGTACACAACATTCCAGCAGGTACTGGAGTATCTTACACAGTATAACATTCCAGCAGTACCACTTATGAAGGGCCAAGTGATGATTACTAGGTTCACAGGTAGCGTAGCCAGTCTCTACCTCCTGGAACAGTCTTTAGCTCTTGTGACAGTCTTTAGCGCCTGGGACAGTCTCTAGCTACTGGGACAGTCTCTAGCTCCTGGGACAGTCTTTAGCGCCTGGGACAGTTGCTAGCTCCTGGGACAGTCTTTAGCGCCTGGGACAGTTTCTAGCTCCTGGGACAGTCTCTAGCTCCTGGGACAACCTTTAAATCCTGGGACAGTCTCGAAAACTTTGTAGGGGACGGGATCCACTAATGAAAGTAAGACGGCAGGTCCGTCTGTTATGCTGCAGTGTCCGACAGTTATGTTGGACACTGCAGCATAACAGTGTCATGATACAGAGGACATTTTCCATACTTCATCACGTATCCACTAGTTATGAGTGAAAAGGGTTGGATTCCAGAGAGACCTGTCTTCTTACTGCCACTAGTGGATCCCGTCCCCTACAACGTCTTCCAGATCCGCCACCTCACCTTCAACAGTATCTAATGTTCTGTTCTCGTACTCAGCTTCACGTCGTTCCAGACCATGGAGATGAACTCTTCTCCAGGCTGAGGGACTGGCCACCTTGTTCCAGACCACGGAGATGAACTCTTCTCCAGGCTGAGGGACTGGCCACCTTGTTCCAGACCATGGAGATGAACTCTTCTCCAGGCTGAGGGACTGACCACCTTGTTCCAGACCACGGAGATGAACTCTTCTCCAGGCTGAGGGACTGACCACCTTGTTCCAGACCATGGAGATGAACTCTTCTCCAGGCTGAGGGACTGACCACCTTGTTCCAGACCATGGAGCTGAACTCTTCTCCAGGTTGAGGGACTGACCACCTTGTTCCAGACCATGGAGATGAACTCTTCTCCAGGCTGAGGGACTGACCACCTTGTTCCAGACCATGGAGCTGAACTCTTCTCCAGGTTGAGGGACTGACCACCTTGTTCCAGACCATAGAGCTGAACTCTTCTCCAGGCTGAGGGACTGACCACCTTGTTCCAGACCATGGAGCTGAACTCTTCTCCAGGCTGAGGGACTGACCACCTTGTTCCAGACCATAGAGCTGAACTCTTCTCCAGGCTGAGGGACTGACCACCTTGTTCCAGACCATGGAGCTGAACTCTTCTCCAGGCTGAGGGACTGACCACCTTGTTCCAGACCATGGAGCTGAACTCTTCTCCAGGTTGAGGGACTGACCACCTCAAATATTTTTTCTTCAAGGCTTGTTCATTTCACTACTACACTTAAGAACATAAGAAAGAAGGAGCACTGCAGCAGGCCTACTGGCCCATACTGGGCAGGTCCTTCTCAAACTCTCATCTTCCACCTTTCTCTGTATTTGACTGAAGAAGCCTACTGTGTGGGCGAAACGTTTCACCAATAAAGATACCCAACTGTTGCACAAGTGTCTTAATCATTGACTCCTGTGTTGCTAGTTAGGTGGTGCTTTACGTTTCGGTCTCAGGACCGAAACGTTGTCCAATAAATATGTGATAGTGTCCGCTCACCTGTCTTTCTAAACAAGTTTCTGGGTATCAGTTACCAGGATTTATATCAGCCATTATGTCAACCAAATTTCTCTCATCTCCCCTCTATTTACTCTCTCTGTTGTGTTAATTCCTCTCATCTTCCCTCTATTTACTCTCTCTGTTGTGTTAATTCCTCTCATCTCCCCTCTTTTTACTCTCTCTGTTGTGTTAATTCCTCTCATCTCCCCTCTATTTACTCTCTCTGTTGTGTTAATTCCTCTCATCTCCCCTCTATTTACTCTCTCTGTTGTGTTAATTCCTCTCATCTCCCCTCTATTTACTCTCTCTGTTGTGTTAATTCCTCTCATCTCCCCTCTATTTACTCTATCTGTTGTGTTAATTCCTCTCATCTCCCCTCTATTTACTCTCTCTGTTGTGTTAATTCCTCTCATCTCCCCTCTATTTACTCTCTGTGTTGTGTTAATTCCTCTAATCTCCCGTCTATTTACTCTCTCTGTTTTGTTAATTCCTCTCATCTCCCCTCTATTTATTCTCTCTGTTGTGTATATAATTCCTCTCGTTGCCTCTATCATCATGGATATATAAATTGAAAAAGTTTAGAATTAGAAAGGATATAAGAACGTTAGAAAGTAGGAACACTGCAGCAGGTCTACTGGCCCATACCAGGCAGGTCTTTCTCAAACCCAGACCCAGGAAAGTACTGGTTGGGAGGTAGAGTAGTGGATGAGTGGAACAGTCTACCTAGTAGTGGATGATTGGAACAGTCTACCTAGTAGTGGAAGATTGGAACAGTCTACCTAGTAGTGGATGATTGGAACAGTCTACCTAGTAGTGGATGATTGGAACAGTCTACCTAGTAGTGGATTGTGATGTAGGTAACTGCTTGTGAGGTCATGAGGGAGACCTAATTAACCACACCTTTCCTTGGCAAATAGCTGTCAGACACCCCCCCTCTTCCCTAATGGGGAAGGGGGGGTGCTTTAAGCACCATATATGCTGGAGGAAACAGCTAGAGAGAGTGCCGGGTCACCATCTGGAGAAGACCCGGGCCGGATGTACCGGCGAATCTACTACAATACTAGAGAGAGAGATTCTGGCAGAGCTGCTGCCTGTGTGCAGAGCTCTCGGAGAGGGCTTGGAGCCGTGCTCGTGCTGTGTAGGTCTTGGGACCTGTGGCTAGAGTGTGACTGAGTTCCTGTGGTGAACTGTCCTCTGAACTATATGCAAGTTATATTCTGTTTCGTCAGTTAAATTGTAACCCTTGTCTCACTGTTGATGTGTACAATCCCCATTTATCTAAACCCCATAGTGTTCTCCTGTTCGCAAATATATTATTGTACAAGGACTTAAAAATAAACTATTTGAGTGGAATAGTAATATTCACTGTCCCCGTTATATTCTTATTATTCTTTATTCTTATACTATATTTTATGATTTTATTTCAAGTACAGAGAGTGTGAGTAGTGTGGAGGTAATGAGAGGTGAGGGTGTGGTAATGAGAGGTGATGGTGTAGTAATGAGAGGTGATTGTGTAGTAATGAGAGGTGATTGTGTAGTAATGAGAGGTGATGGTGTAGTAATGAGAGGTGATGGTGTAGTAATGAGAGGTGATTGTGTAGTAATGAGAGGTGATGGTGTAGTAATGAGAGGTGATTGTGTAGTCACCAGTGACCTCAAATTACCTCCACTCCAGTCACTCGACTCACCTCTCCAACTCCTGCCTACTCCCTTATATCCCCCCATTATCCCGTCGTTCCTTACCCCCCTACATGACAGGATGAGTGGAACAGTCTACCTAGTAGTGGATGATTGGAACAGTCTACCTAGTAGTGGATGATTGGAACAGTCTACCTAGTAGTGGATGATTGGAACAGTCTACCTAGTAGTGGATGATTGGAACAGTCTACCTAGTAGTGGATGATTGGAACAGTCTACCTAGTAGTGGATGATTGGAACAGTCTACCTAGTAGTGGATGATTGGAACAGTCTGCCTAGTAGTGGATGATTGGAACAGTCTACCTAGTAGTGGATGATTGGAACAGTCTACCTAGTAGTGGATGATTGGAACAGTCTACCTAGTAGTGGATGATTGGAACAGTTTACCTAGTAGTGGATGATTGGAACAGTCTACCTAGTAGTGGATGATTGGAACAGTCTACCTAGTAGTGGATGATTGGAACAGTCTACCTAGTAGTGGATGATTGAAACAGTCTACCTAGTAGTGGATGATTGGAACAGTTTACCTAGTAGTGGATGATTGGAACAGTCTACCTAGTAGTGGATGATTGGAACAGTCTACCTAGTAGTGGATGATTGGAACAGTCTACCTAGTAGTGGATGATTGGAACAGTCTGCCTAGTAGTGGATGATTGGAACAGTCTACCTAGTAGTGGATGATTGGAACAGTTTACCTAGTAGTGGATGATTGGAACAGTCTACCTAGTAGTGGATGATTGGAACAGTCTACCTAGTAGTGGATGATTGGAACAGTCTACCTAGTAGTGGATGATTGGAACAGTCTACCTAGTAGTGGATGATTGGAACAGTCTACCTAGTAGTGGATGATTGGAACAGTCTGCCTAGTAGTGGATGAGTGGAACAGTCTGCCTAGTAGTGGATGATTGGAACAGTCTACCTAGTAGTGGATGATTGGAACAGTCTACCTAGTAGTGGATGATTGGAACAGTCTACCTAGTAGTGGATAATTGGAACAGTCTACCTAGTAATGGATGAGTGGAACAGTCTGCCTAGTAGTGGATGAGTGGAACAGTCTGCTTAGTAGTGGATGAGTGGAACAGTCTACCTAGTAGTGGATGATTGGAACAGTCTGCCTAGTAGTGGATGATTGGAACAGTCTGCCTAGTAGTGGATGATTGGAACAGTCTGCCTAGTAGTGGATGAGTGGAACAGTCTGCCTAGTAGTGGATGAGTGGAACAGTCTGCCTAGTAGTGGATGAGTGGAGCAGTCTACCTAGTAGTGGATGATTGGAACAGTCTGCCTAGTAGTGGATGATTGGAACAGTCTGCCTAGTAGTGGATGAGTGGAACAGTCTACCTAGTAGTGGATGATTGGAACAGTCTACTAGTAGTGATCATTAAAGTTAAAACCTTGGGTATACCTGGAGGGGGTTTCGGGGATCAACGCCCCCGCGGCTCGGTCCATGACCAGGCCTCGTGGTGGATCAGGGCCTGATTAACCAGGCTGTTACTGCTGGCCCCACGTAAACCGATGTATGAAAGTCTTTTGCTTTCGTAGGGCGTTATTTTCGAGTGCTGATTTGGGACTAGTCCCTCTAGGATTTTCCAAGTGTATATTATCAGGTATCTTTCTCGTCTGCGTTCCAGGGAGTACAAATCGATGGACTTCAACTGTATACACACCTCTCAGTATACATACACAGAGAGATACACATCTCTCAGTGTACATACACAGTAATTCACAAGACGTTTAAATAATTCCTCTAAGAAGACAGCCACTAGAGGAATGATGGTGGCAGTGTTTCCTTCCTTGGAGTGACTACCTTGATGTAAGGCGAGAGAGACACTAAACAAGGTTCAAATGTTTATTTACATAACTTTCTATAAGCTAGATGATAGTTCACATACATTCCAAGCTTATGTTAGCTGTTGTGGTACACTTAGAAGCAGGAGGTGGAGGTGGAGGAGGAGGTGGTGGAGGTGGAGAAGGAGGTGGTGGAGGTGGAGGTGGAGGAGGAGGTGGTGGAGGTGGAGAAGGAGGTGGTGGAGGTGGAGGTGGAGGAGGAGGTGGAGGAGAAGGAGGTAGTGGTGGAGGAGGAGGAGGTGGTGGTGGAGAAGAAGGTGGAGGGAGGAGGAGGAGGTAGTGGTGGAGGAGGAGGTGGTGGAGGAGGTGGTGGTGGAGGAGGTTGTGGTGGTGGAGGTGTTGGTGGTGTAGGAGATGAAGGAGAAGGAATAAAAGGAGGAGAGAGGAGAAGGAGAGAACAGTGTGGAGATCAGAGGGGTGGAGGGTGGGTGGGAGACCAATGAGAGTGGAGGGTGGGTGGAAGACCAGAGAGGGTGGAAGGTGGGTGGGAGACCAGAGAGGGTGGAGGGTGGGTGGGAGACCAGAGAGGGTGGGGTGGGTGTTAGACCAGAAAGGGTGGAATGTGGGTGGGAGACCAGAGAGGGTGGGGTGGGAGGGAGACAAGAGAGGGTAGGGTGGGTGGGAGACCAGAGAGGGTAGGGTGGGTGGGAGACCAGAGAGGGTGGGGTGGGTATTTGACCAGCGTGGGTGGGGTGGGAGGTAGACCAGAGAGGGTGGAAGGTGGGTGGGAGACCAGAGAGGGTGGGGTGGGTGTTAGACCAGCACCACCCACACCACCCTCTCCATTTCCCTGTAAATCACGACTATTGCACGCTGCTACAACTGTAAAACTTCTGTAAAACACAAAGGTTCTGGGTGTAAATAACATTTACAAATACTGGATATTTACAAATCTTGACCCCAGGGCATGCATAAACACGTGTGTGTGTGTGTGTGTGTGTGTTCCTCTCCGCTGTACCTCCATGGAGGTTCTTTGAATGGAGTTTGGTAGGAGTGGATGTGGAGTGAAGTGTCTCCTAAGTTCCACTCACTGCCTCCCAGTGCCTGGCAAGTGCCTCTCAGTGCCTAGCAAGTGCCTAGCAGTGCCAAGCCGTGCCAAGCAGTGCCTAGCAGTGCTTAGCAGTGTCAAGCAGTGCCTAGCAGTGTCTAGCAGTGCCTAACAGTGCCTAGCAGTGCTAAGCAATACCTAGCAGTGTCAAGCAGTGCCTAGCAGTACCTAGTAGTGCCAACCAGTGCCTAGCAGTACCTAGTAGTGCCAAACAGTGCCTAGCAGTACCTAGTAGTGCCAAACAGTGCCTAGCAGTGTCTAGCAGTGCCTAGCAGTGCCTAGCAGTGCCAAACAGTGCCTAGCGAGAGGATCTATGGCTTCAGGGTGGATATTGCGTGATGGTAATTAACCCAGAATAATAATTAACCCAGAATGATAATTAACCCAGGATTATAATTAACCCAGGATGATAATTAACCCAGGATGATAATTAACCCAGGATGATGACCCAGGATGATAATTATCCCAGGTGGTAATTAATCCAGGATGATAATTATCCCAGGTGGTAATTAATCCAGGATGATAATTATCCCAGGTGGTAATTAATCCAGGATGATAATTATCCCAGGTGGTAATTAATCCAGGATGATAATTATCCCAGGTGGTAATTAACCCAGGATGATAATTATCCCAGGTGGTAATTACCCCAAGATGATAATTATCCCAGGTGGTAATTACCCCAGGATGATAATTAACCCAGGGTGTTAATTACCACAGGGTAGTTATTAAGCCAGAAGAACCCCAGGAAAGCCAGGCAGCGTGGATTGTTACCCTGGTGGGCGCTCTTCCTCAGGATGTCCCACACACCAGTCGACTAACACCTAGGTACCTATTTACTGCTAGGCGAAGAGTGGTAGCAGGTGTAGGGGCTACTATGTGTGGGCCGGTGTCAAAAGTGGGCGGCCTGTGGATCCGTGAATGGGCGGCCTGTGGGTCCGTGAATGGGCGGCCTATGGATCCGTGAATGGGCGGCCTTTGGATCCGTGAATGGGCGGCCTATGGATCCGTGAATGGGCGGCCTGTGTATCCATAAGTGGGCGGGTATCATAGGTGGGCGTTCTCTGGATCCATGAGTGGGCGGGTGTCATAGGTGGGCGGCCTGTGTGTCCGTTAGTGGGCGGCATGTGGGCGGCCTCACTCCGTGTCCTGGTCTGGTTGAGATGTCGGGGAGACCGAAAGGTCCCTGGGTGGGGGTGAGGGCGGGTGGGCGGCCAGGAGGGTAGCGGTGTGGGAGGAGAGGTTAAGGGGCGGGTAGTACTCTGGGCGGGGTGGTAGGAAGTGTGGGTAGTGGAGGCCCATGAGGGCGTGGGGTGGGGGGTAGGGAAACCTGGCTAGGGAAGGGGGGGTGAGGGGGGCGAAGGCAGAGGCCCTAAGGGCGGCGGGGTCCGGCAGGAGGTCGTGTTGACGCAGGTCTGGGGACCGTGGTGGCGAGGGGCGGTGCTGGTGGTGCTGCTGGTGGTGGTGCTGCTGGTGGTGCTGTTCGTTGTTGTTGCTCTCGTGGTGGTGGTGATGGTGGTGGTGGGGATGTACCTGCGGCGGCTGAGGCGGCGGCGGCGGAGGCGGCGTGGCGGCCGCAGGCGGCAGGGCGTACAGCAGCGTCTGGATGGCGCGCAGCACGTCCCCGCCGCAACGCAGCAACACAGCCTCCAGCACCTGAATCTTGCGCCCTGGGAAAAGCCTCACCAGGGTCTCCATGTTGGAGATTTTACCTCCTCCTTCAGCGCCTCCTCCCGGAGGCGTCAGAGTCGACGCCTCCTCCTCCTCCTCCTCCTCAGGACCTTCCCGTCGCGACGCCTTGCTGGGTCGTCCCTCGTCGTCGCTATGGTGGTCGTCCCGGGTCGTAGGCGGCTCCTCTTTGGGTTGGAGTGGAGGGGGCGTGGGGCCCCCGTTATCGGGGCTCGCTGGGGCCCCCATCTTCAGGCTGATGGGCTCCTCCCGGGCTGGTGAAGCTGGGGACCCACTTCTAGCATCCTCATCCTGACGAGACCGTTTACAACCTGTAAATAAAACACGGAGTTAGAAGATATACAACTGTAAATAAAGCACTGAGGTTTGTATTATAAATCTCTAAATAAAACACTGAGGTTTGGATTATAAAACTGTAAATAAAACACTGTGGTTTAGATTATAAAAGTAAAAAAAAAAAAAACCGAGGTTTGGATTATAAAACTGTAAACAAAACGGTGAGTTTTGTGTAAATATGTAAACAGAGGCAGCCGTTTTTAAGATGACTTTGCACATGAGATGAAACGAAGACAGCGGAATAAACCTTCGTTAGGGAAACGTTTCGCTCCCAGGTGTCGCTTTGTAGATTTGTTGTTGATTTTGTAAAAGTTGCGACGGGTACTGCAATATGAACTCTGGTTTCACAAGTCTCTGGTGTTCAAAGGTTCAATTGACGCTCAGATACTGTCGAACCCGTCCGTGGCACGGATAAAGGAATACTTAACATGGGGAAAGGAATACGTGGCACGGAGAATATGGACGCGAAAGTCTTGGTCGAAACCTGAGCCATTGCCAAGGACTGGAACTCTAGGATGTCGTACTTTTTTTCGAGCTCAATCCTGGAGGAATCTGGCATGGGGAAACTGAAAAACACTGGAGGGTAGAGATGGATAGGATTTAACAGCATCATACAGCATGGGGCAGCTTGGGCTGTAGACTAGGACTAACAGACAGAGATGTGCCGCCAGCCAGGTATGTGCAGTACGTGGACGTACCATAGCAACATTAAGGAGACGATCTTCACCACGAGCCAAAGGGTCAGCAGAATCACGAGTGAGTCCCAGCTGGATCTGAGGGATGGTGCTGAATCTGACAGCCAGAGATGAGTCCATGCTGAGTAGATCTGAGGGGTGGTACTGAGGCTACCAGCCACCAGAGTTCATGACAGCCCCCGCTCCATCACAGCAGATTTACTATCCACGGCTGGGAATGAGCAATATCACCAGCCTTATCATCGATCTCACTTCCTCAGATACCTGCATGAGAAAGAAGCTAATGTAGACTAACGAGGCAGCCCGACATCAGAATGAGAACCAGTAAGACTCGAAACATGTCTCCTATCACATAACAATGAGATAGCAGTCCTTCCAGTGGAAGAAAGAGAAAGAAGGCTTGAGATTCTTACGAAAACAACATAATGGGGCGCAAAGTACACATGCACACGTTAAGAAGACTTGTATAAGTCAAACATTCCCTTGCTAGAAGTGCATGTGTCTCATCTCAAGCCTTGGCTTGAGTATACTTCAGTAAAGTATCTAGCAGAGGAGGTGGGTTTCAGGGAAAGCCGGTTCGTAAATACTCCAGCAATTGTGAGAGCCAGGAGCGACCTGCTCTAGAGCCTCGTTGCCCTCGGTTTGTGCAAGTGTTGTGAGAAAGTTCAATTGTTTGGTAAAAGTCTCTCGAGGATCTTGATGATGTGGGACGTCAGTGCTATGTGTATAGATGGTGAGGAATTCTGTCTGCTCTTGCTGTTCAAATTCTTCAAAAGTAATAGCAGCAGCGTTCTGTGTAGAGCTTTATCAAGCCATGTTTCGGTCAGTTCAGAGCTTTGTCGAGTCATTATTCGCTCTGCGTAAAGCTTTAGCAAGTTGCGTTTCTCCCTGCATGGAACTTCAAGTCACAGGTCACCTGTGAGCGAAACGTTCTCTCTGTCTTCAAATTTTCCTACTTTTCGGCGGTGTGTCTTCCAAGAATATTTAAACCCCGTTAAAGAGAAAAAAACATCGCCTTAGAGCGTGGAAATACGAACATTTAAGAGAAGTGAGCGATGTTTAAAGAAACATTATTCCTTTACGTACGAAATATATTTATTTTCGAGTGAACTGATTCAGTGATTGTGATCACTCGTGGTTTCAGAACTGCTGAAAGGGTTTCCGGAAACCTACGAGATAACGATCATGCAAATTGATGTTGGCGTTCTGTTGGTGGTACAGTGTCAATGGCACTCGGGGCTGGCCCTCTGCTGAGTGCAATGGCACTCGGTTCTGGCCCTCTCCTGAGTGCAATGTCGACGGAGAGAGAGCTGAGTTGAGTATTACGAAGAGGGAGATGGTATACACACAGGAGCTGTGACTCGACTCCTGCAAACAGAAATAGGTGAGTGCACACACACACACACACACACTCTCTTGTAGCAACCAGTGAAGAGGGAGAGCCAAGAGCTACGACTCGATCCCTACAAGCATAATTAGATAAATACACACATACAGACACACAGACACACACACACATACATATACGTCTTTTAAGTGGCCACTTTCATCGTACCTATCCTTAAAACTATGTGTGGAATCTGCCTCCAAAACTTCTTCATCCAAGTCTTCTTTTTTTCTTATCACCTCGAAGCTGTAAAAATATTTCTTCGTTCATCTGTGTCTTTAAATTCCAGCTATGTTCCGGTGTGCCCGCTGCTTCCCTCACGGAGTCAAAGGTAATATTTGTAGCTTTCACAGAGACTCGCCAGACTATTATAATAATAAAATATGGATTCCAGGGTACAATCCATGTAAATACGACCGGTAAAACAGGCAAAAAGAGAGATTTATCATCTATGTTAGAGAGTCAGTCATGTGTACTGAGGTGCTGGACACAACAAAGGATGTAGTTGAAGTTTAGGCAGTCAAAATGGAAAGTCAGGAACCTGGTTATGCTTGTATATTAGCCACTGGACACACCTTCCCAGCAGTTCAAGACTCAGTGGAGATCAAGCCTTGTTTTCATAACCTATCAAATCCGTCTCCAAATATCCTGTTGCTGGGAGACTTCAGTTTGAGATATCTTAAATGGAAGACTGTATCAAGGGCTGTAAATGTGAAGAGAGTCCCTGGAGCTATCTTGGAAGAACAATATCACATAACAGGATTATTAAACCTCTGTAATAAATCCGCCTTAACCCAGTAGACTGCTGAACCCACCAAGGCCTTATATTTACTAACCAAAGAGGACCTGGTCCGGGACGTAAGAGTGTCGAAGACTTCAGTCTGCAACCACAACATAATCGAGGTACAGACCTGTATGCACAGTGACCCAGGACAGAGAAACACGATCAAAAATGAGGATGAATTCAACAAATTCATTGACAAGAAGAATATTAATTGGGAGCAAATAAAGTGCGACCTTGGTGAGAGACACTGGTATGACCATATGACCACCGCACCGAGGGTCAGCTCAGTGGCGCTCGAAACTTGATCCAGACACATACCTCGACGGTGAAGGAGGAGATGCTAACTCGAGTGTGAGAGATAATGTAGGTAACAGCTCTTAGCTTGCATATAAAGTTAGGAACCTAAACCTAACCTTGTAAAACCCTGTGTAGAGAGACAGAGACAGAGACAGAGAGGCTTTCTACATGTGAAAACAAGAGATATCAAAGGCTCCTTTATAAGTAATATTCGTAATTTTTAGAATTATTTTGTTTTGTGTAACCTCGTGGATGTAAGCTTTTATTGATGAATATTGGCATTAATTTTGTTCTACTTCCAAATTCTTGCAACATCTCCACAATTTCATTTTATTTTATATTATTAGAGTCTAGCACGACGGGAAGCTCTGCTTAGAGAAACACAGAACATAGAGCACAAACTGACAGCATCATAGAGTCCAGGAGAGACAGTGGGAGCAAAGAGGCATAAATAAAATTAAGAGAAATCCCAAATGCTTCTTCTCTTATGCAGACTGAAGAGCGAAAAAAAAGCCCCACACATAATATAGGACCTTTACTTAAAGGAGACGGAACATAAACTGGGGACAATCAGGAAACGACTGAAGTACTGAAAGTCACAATACAACTTTGTGTTCAGTGAAACACACTAGTCTACACATCAATGATTCCAACGAGATTGTCATGAGCGAGACTCGAAACGCAGCCAATAGCTCTACAATTTCTTATATAGCATATATAGCACTTACTAAAGTTGACTTTGAAGAAGCCATCGACAACATACCCATGCTTCCTGCTCCATACTCCTCTTCCAGGAGCTTCATAATCATCAAAATTTGTAAGAAACAACTATCTCCGGCCTTTAGTGTCTTATGGAGAAGGAGTCTGGACACGGTTGTCATCCCACAGTCATTAAAACCAACTGATAAAGCCCCACTTCACAAAGGTGGCAGTAAAACAATTGCAAAAAAAAAGCTCTAACTTCACCCATTATCAAAATCTTCAAACGGGTCCTAAGAAGCAAGGATGCCAATCACCTGGAATCACAACAATTTCACAATCCAGGGCAACATGGGTTTAGGGCCGGGCATATATACCTTAAACATCTGGTACATCATTACATCACTGGAAGACAAACTAAACTCTGATGTATCGTAAGGTGATTTTATAAAATCATTCGACAAGTGTAGCCATGGTGTGACAGCACACAAAATGCGTGCGCAGATGGATATTAAACCTCTTAACTAATAGAACCCAAAGAACAGTAGTAAACAGTGAAGTCGGAGGCTGACACAGTTCCTCTAGAGCATAGTACAGGCTCCATTTCTGCCTCTCATTCTTATAGCTGACACTGACAAGGACATAAATCATAGCACCGTCACATGTTTTGCTGACGACACCAGGATCTCTATGGATATAAATCAAGTCTTCCAGTGGGCCCCAGACAACAGTATAATCTTTAACGAGGACAACTTTCAGTTGCTCTGCTGTGGAAGAATAAAGTAAATAAAGACTGAAACACAATACAAGACACTCAAATCATTCAATAAAGTAAAATTCTCCTGTGCGAGACTTGGGAGGAATGTTGTCAGGTCTCACATTCAAAGATCACAACAATATTGCTATTGCTACTGCAAGGAAAATTATAAACTGGATAAGTAGAACTTTCAAGACAAGAGATGCTGAGCCAATAATGGTACTCTTCAAGTCGCTTGTTCTCTCTATGCTGGAGTATTGCTGTATACTGACAGCTTCCTTCAAGGCAGGCCAGACTGCTGAGCTGGATAACTTAGAGAACTCTCTCTGCCTAAATACCCTCAATCAATTATCTAAAGTACTGGGTATATTTGAAATCCCCTCAACTGTATTCCCTGGAGCGTAGGCGAGAAGGGTATATCATAATTCACAAGTGAAAGTCCTGGAGGTACTGGTCCCAACCCTGAGCACTATAGTAACTAGGTATGACAACAAAATACTTAGAAGAAGATGCACGAGAGAGAGAGAACTAGATGAGTGTCAGTGTGTGTGTGTTTACTCACCTAATTGTGGTTGCATGGGTCGAGTCATAGCTCCTGGCCCCGCCTCTTCACTGGTCGCTACTAGGTCCACTCTTTCCCTGCTCCATGAGCTTTATCATACCTCTTCTTAAAGCTATGTATGGATCCTGCCTTCACTACCTCACTCTCCAGACTATTCCACTTCCTGACAACTCTATGACTGAAGAAATACTTCCTAACATCCCTTTGTGTGTGTGTGTGTGTACTCACCTAGTTGTACTCACCTAGTTGTGGTTGCAGGGGTTGAGTCATAGCTCCTGGCCCCGCCTCTTCACTGGCTGCTACTGGGTCACTCTCCCTGCGCCATGAGCTTTATCATACCTCTTCTTAAAGCTATGTATGGAACCTGTCTCCACTACATCGTGTGTACTCACCTAGTTGTACTCACCTAGTTGTTGTTGCAGGGGTCGAGTCATAGCTCCTGGCCCCGCCTCTTCACTGTGTGTGTGTGTGTGTATGTGTGTGTATGTGTGTGTGTGTGTATGTGTGTGTATGTGTGTGTGTGTGTGTGCACAGATTTCCCTTCCTTCGCTTCTCGCCAGTCCAGGATTGTCCTAACATTAGCATATTGATAAGAGGCTCTCACAAACCTCCCCACCACCTCCCCACCACCTCTCCACCACCTCCCCACCACCTCTCCAACACCTCCCTACCATGAAACAAAACCGGCGCTAATTTGTAAGCATCAGTTTCCCCTATTAAACTGCTTTCTCTAATTAAATGATTTCAGATTTTAATCTGGGCTTCTTGTTGGCCGCCAGTGGAGGAGGAAGAGGAGGAGGAGAAGACAGAGAGGATACCAGGAGGAGGAGACAGAGGAGATACCCATAGGAGGAGTCGGAGATACCAGGAGGAGACAGAGGGCATACCAGGAGGAGGAGACAGAGGGCATACCAGGAGTAGACAGAGGGAATACCAGGAGGAGGAGACAGAGGGGATACCAGGAGGAGGAGGAGGAGACAGAGGGGATACGAGGAGAAAACAAAATTGATTGCATTTTAACGACTTGGCGCGCGAGGCTTGGGTCGCTTACACTCAAAAGAAAATTTAAATATCCAGCGTCTCTGAGACTTTGGACTTCCCGATTTACAATTAGAGAAAAATAATGAAAACTTTTTTTTTGGTAGGGGGGATAGAAGAGAATTTTTAATTTCATCTGAAGTAGAGTATTTATAAATATTTTGTTTGTTTTGGGTCTGTAGTGCGTCTCAGAGGTGCTCCTTCACATCCACCGAGGGTGTAAACATTGCCTGCTTCACATCCGCCGAGGGATGTAAACATTGGCTGCTTCACATCCACCGAGGGATGTAAACATTGGCTCCTTCACATCCGCCGAGGGATGTAAACATTGGCTCCTTCACATACGTCAGTTCCTCAAGGAGGGATCCCCTTTTCCTTCCTTGGATCAAACCTCATTGTCTCCCATTACCCATGCGTTGTATGACCCCTACGGGTTTAACGCATCCACTTCTGTATGATGATCATGATAATAATAATAATAATAATAATAATAATAATAATAATAATAATAATAATAATAATAATAATAAAGCCTAGACTGCTAAATAGGGTTCAGTTTATCTTTCTTTGTATTACATTTGTTAATAGTTGGGAGGGAGCATCGCCCCCGCGCCCCCGTCTCAGACCAGGACTGCTTTAATTGTAAAGGAAATATTATATAAGAAAGGAACAACTAAAACACAATGGAAGATAAAGATAAGTGTATACTGAAAGTGTTCGCTTACTTATGTATGTATGTATACATGTTTATGAATATATACATACACATATGTACGTACATGCACATGTATATATACATATGCATCTTACATGGTCGTACAGCAGAGAGAAAAGATCAGCAAGTCAGAGTGCAAAACTTTTAACAGCTTTCCGTTTCACATTCAAGAATGTAAATGTTACTGATAGTAAGAACAATGTGGAGATATTATACTACTACTACTACTATTACCACCACCATTACTACTATTAATATTACCACCACCACCACCACAACCACTACTACTACTACTAATACTACTGTTGCTACTACTACAAGAAACTGGAAAAAGTGCAGAGGTTTGCAACAAGACTAGTCCCGGAGCTAATTGGTATGAGACATATGGGGAGACTAGGGGGAGATATGGTAACGACCTATAAAATACTATGAGGAATTGATAGGTAGACAGGGATAAACGGCTCGAGAGGCGGGAAACAGGTATACAAGAGCACAGGTGGGAGCTGTAAACACGGATGAGTCACAGGAATATCAGAAATTACTTTTTCAGTCTCAGAGTGATCACGAAGCCAGGAGTCACCCCATTAGCGGCCACCTAATAACCGGAGCCAGGAGCTGAGACTCGACCCCTGCAATCACAAATACTCAAATATAGAAGTACACACACACACACACACACACACACACACACCCCAGGAGGCCAAACCCCCTCCCCCCCAACATTAAAAACAGGAGCAGTTGACTGAAATATCCTGAATCTTTTGTCCCCCGGGACTCTTGCGCTCAGAATTATCGCCCTCGCTCCATTGTTCTGTGTCCTAATTTTTGGCAGGGCACAAAAATTAGGAGAAAGTGATGCGAGGGCGACCTTCCAAATTCTTTGAGTTGAGTTCTCCACCATTGTCTTCTGAGATTTGCAAATGGTACACTAAATCTCTGAGGTGAGGATTTACTGTGCCAGGATTACCATTGTCAGGGGGGCGAAATGTGCTTCCTGAGTCTTTTATATCTACACACACTCTTTGTATTGGTCTCTCTCTCTCTCTCTCTCTCTCTCTCTCTCTCTCTCTCTCTCTCTCTCTCTCTCTCTCTATTTATCCATCTATCTCTCTCTCTCCTTTTTAAGAAGTTTTGAACAGGAATTTCAATATTTGGGGAAGGAAAGGACTAGCTCTAGGCCTTTAACACTGCTTCCAGTGCTTCGTCAGGAGCTCTGTAAGGTTGTATTAGACAGGTGGAATGGAATAAATTCAGCGTGGTATTAACACTGTGTCAATGTGGTATTAACACTGTGCCAATGTGGTATTAACACTGTGTCAATGTGGTATTAACACTGTGCCAGTGTGGTATTAACAGTGTCAGTGTGGTATTAACAGTGTCAGTGTGGAATTAACAGTGTCAGTGTGGTATTAACAGTGTCAGTGTGGTATTAACAGTGTCAGTGTGGTATTAACAGTGTCAGTGTGGTATTAACACTGTCAGTGTGGTGTTAACAGTGTTAGTGTGGTATTAACAGTGTCAGTGTGGTATTAACACTGTGTCAATGTGGTATTAACACTGTGTCAGTGTGGTATTAACAGTGTCAGTGTGGTATTAACACTGTCAGTGTGGTATTAACAGTGTCAGTGTGGTATTAACACTGTCAGTGTGGTAATAACAGTGTCAGTGTGGTATTAACACTGTCAGTGTGGTATTAACACTGTCAGTGTGGTATTAACAGTGTCAGTGTGGTATTAACACTGTCAGTGTGGTATTAACACTGTCAGTGTGGTATTAACAGTGTCAGTGTGGTATTAACACTGTCAGTGTGGTATTAACACTGTCAGTGTTGTCAGCCCATCTCTGTGATGATGACGTCAAGTGATGTTTTGACGCGCATCGGAGAGACGTACGTCTCTTGGGAGATACATTCGTCTGTATGAGTGATTATCATTTGTCGGAATCGATGCAAAAAAGGGGAGTTGGGTGAGGGACTAGGGGAGGGGAGAGGGGTGATTGTAGAGGGATGAGGGACTGGGGTGATTTACTGGAGTGGTGGGGTCCTGGGGTAGAGAGGTACAGGGGGTGAAAGGTACTGGGGTGTGTGATATACTGGGGAGGTAGGGGGTGGGAGGGGTTTTTTGGGAGGTGGGGTGGAGGTGTTCAAGTCCCCTCCCCCATCTCACATCTCCCGTGGAAGTTATGAACCCGCAAAGTTCCCCTCTCGCGGGTCATCGCTGGACCGCTGGTAATGGACCGCCAGGAATGCAGACATATTGTTTCTCATATGAAGTCTTGTCCCGCGGGCCATGGGCCATAACTCAGGCACCTCCGCCTCTCATAAGGGCCACTGAGACCCTTCAAACGTTAGGGAGTTCCGCCCTTACGGCCCTCCCTCCCTTAACGACCCTTAATCCGTCATGATATTGTTCAGACGATCGAGTGAATTGCTGTGGGTGAGGGGACGTGGCCCCCCTGACTGTGGGGAGGGGAAAGGAGCCCGTTTCTGAGAGGAGAGGGGGCATGAACCTCTTCTTAAGGCCACAAGACATACAAGCTTTTATTTTCACTTGTTAAATTGCTTATAAAAGGCGTCATGCAAGCCTTTAGTACTTCCAGTTGCAGGAAACAAAGGGGGATAAACACCCTTATGAAGCTGAACTCTTCTCCAGGTTGAAGGACTGACCACCTCAAAACTATTTCTCCAAGGATAATGGACTGATTACATTATCTTCATTTCACTACTACACCTGCTGTCTCTGTATATGACTGAAGAAGGCTACTGTGTAGGCTAAACGTTTCAACAATAAAGATACCCAACTTGTCAGTATTTTACACTATTTTCAACATGTACAAACCTCACTCAAATCCGTCCTATAGAACACGTATTTATCGGGATAATCTTTACACTCCGTGTAGAGCTGTGGTTCTCAGCCAGGGGGTCACGGCCCCTCCAGGATGGCGAGAGTAAGTTCCAGGGAAAGGAGAACTCAAGGCAAAGATGAAGAATGGCCTTTAACATGTCTGTATATGGTCAGTGATAACCCCCGTGGAGACGGTCACCCAGGAGATTGATTGATCTATATATTTCGACCCTCTTATGGGATCTTCTGGGATTCTCTTCTTGGATCCTCTTGTGGGATTCTTTTGTGGGATCCTCTTGTGGGATCCTCTTGTGGGATCCTCTTGTGAATCCTCTTGTGGGATCTTCTGGGATCCTCTTGTGGGATCCTCTTGTGGGATCCTCTTTTGGGATCTTCTTCTGGGATCTTCTTCTAGGATCTTCTTCTTTAATCCTCTTCTGGTATCTTCTACTGGAATCCTCTTCTGGGATTCCCTTCTGTGATCCTCTTCAGCTGAAGAGGATCCCGCAAAGGGATCGAAATATACAGATCAATCAGTCTCCTGAGTTTCTGTCTCCCTGTGGATTATCCATGTCTGTATATTCTTGTATATCCTTCTATATCCTTGTATATCGTTCTATATCTTTGTATATCCCTGCATATCCTAAATTTATGTATTATGTATATAATTGTTTTCGAATTTTCATGGAAGGTAGGAGGGAGTGGTTTCGCCAACGCTGTTCGAAACGTCGTAAGCATTATTTACATCAGTCGAAATGTGCAATTCCACTAAAATGACTGACCTTTTAAAGCGGAATTTATTTGCCGCTTTACCCGATATGGGCGAAAAGCGCAAAAGACATGGGGAAAAAAACGTCGGCGACCCTATGCCATGGTCTGGAACGATCGTTCCAGACCATTGAGCTGAACTCTTCTCCAGGCTGAGGGACTGATCACCTCAAATAATCTTTCTCCAAGTTGATGGACTGATTACATCAGCTTTATTTCATTACTACTGCTCCCTTTGTATTTGACTGAAGAAGTCTACTGTGTGGCGAAACGTTTCCTCAATAAAGATACCCAACTGTTGCACATGTGTCTTAATCTTCAACATTGCAGGGACATAGATGGTATACAGTACCATTCATGCACAACTTGTCAGACACTGCAACATCATGGAACAACCTGTCAGACACTGCAACATCATGGAACAACTTGTCAGACACTGCAACATCATGGAATCTTGGTACAGAGAACATCTCCACAGCCTTCTTGCTTACTCCTGGCTCATCCCTCGGGTATCATCTACTTCCACTGGTAGATCTCGTCTACCAGTGACAATGTCATCGTCTGCTACACGTCCCTCACTGATCCATCCCTCGGGTATCATCTACTACCACTGGTAGATCTCGTCTACCAGTGACAATGTCATCGTCTGCTACACGTCCCTCACTGATCCATGCCTGCAGGTATCATCACTTCATGGTAGATTTTCGTCTACCAGTGACAATGTCACGTCTGCTACGCCCCTCACTGTCCATCCCTCGGGTATCATCTACTTCCACTGGTAGATCTCGTCTACCAGTGACAATGTCATCGTCTGCTACACGTCCCTCACTGATCCATCCTTCGTGTATCATCTACTCCACTGGTAGATCTCGTCTACCAGTGACAATGTCATCGTCTGCTACACGTCCCTCACTGATCCATCCCTCGGGTATCATCTACTTCCACTGGTAGATCTCGTCTACCAGTGACAATGTCATCGTCTGCTACACGTCCCTCACTGATCCATCCCTCGGGTATCATCTACTTCCACTGGTAGATCTCGTCTACCAGTGACAATGTCATCGTCTGCTACACGTCCCTCACTGATCCATCCTTCGTGTATCATCTACTTCCACTGGTAGATCTCGTCTACCAGTGACAATGTCATCGTCTGCTACACGTCCCTCACTGATCCATCCCTCGGGTATCATCTACTTCCACTGGTAGATCTCGTCTACCAGTGACAATGTCATCGTCTGCTACACGTCCCTCACTGATCCATCCCTCGGGTATCATCTACTTCCACTGGTAGATCTCGTCTACCAGTGACAATGTCATCGTCTGCTACACGTCCCTCACTGACGACAGTATATAAGCGTCAGTCTTCCTGTGTTGCAGACTCTTCAACACTACGGTGATCTTCACCAACTATGAGACTGAGGGACTGATTACCTCATCTTTGGTATATAGTTCTACAGTCTTCACATTATGTCCTTGTATTGTATTGATAAAGCCACTGGATGGGCGAAACGTCAACAAATAAAGATACCCAGATGTTGTACATGTGTTTAATTCTAGTTGTGAATTGTTCCAGCTAGGATATAATGAGTTTTATCCTCCAACTCTTAAAACGGAAGAACTGGGCAGCAGGCCTACTGGCCCATGCTAGGCATGTCCAAGTCACACCCACTGCTGTAGCACATAAGAATAAACATTGCAGCAGGCCTGCTGGCCCATGCTAGGCAGGTCCAAGTCACACCCACTGCTCTAAAACATAAGAATCAACACTGCAGCAGGCCTACTGGCCCATGCTAGGCAGGTCCTTCTCCAACCCAAACCCACTAACAAAAATATTTGCCCAACCCATTTTCAATGGTTGACTGGGAGGCTGTGGCACCTGAGTCTGGACGTAAACAGTGCCTGCTAGAGCCACTTGTCATCATAAAATGCGTGTGCTGGTGACAGACCAGAGTGTGTGGGAAATCACATCTCCTCTCCCCAGATACATTAACATTTGAATTGTCTTAATGGATTAAAACGCCGGGAGAAAGTGGGGAGGGGAAAGAGGGAGAGGGAGGGGAGAAATATGGGAGGTTCTGCTGGTGTGAGGGTGGTGTGGAGTTTTTTTTTGGGGAGAGGGTGTTGGAACTGGGGTGTGAGTGGGTTAATGGGTGGTGGTGGGAGTAGTGGTGTTGGTGGTAGTGGTGGGGATGGTGGTAGTGAATGGTGGTAGTGGTGGTGATGGTAGTGATGGTGGTGATGGAGGGGTGTTATAGAAGCAAGAGGGAGCATGGTACTTTAAAAACAATATCCTGGCCGAGCTGTCTTGCCGGAAGGTCGAGTACCAGCTCCTGGCCCCGCCTCTGAATCTTCATACAAATGCTGGACTTAGTTTCACGCACCTTGTGTTCCGTCATAGCGGTTTCTGAACCCACGTATGAAGTCTGAACCTCTTGTTTACATCCTTCATTCCACTTGTCAACATGTTTCATTTCTTTTGCGTACAGAGATGTTCATTTTATGACTATCATCTCCACCATATTGGTGGTCAATGTTATGCAAGTTTTTGCATTGTATTATACTATATAGTGGAGAAGTGCGCCATAATTTTATAAACTATGTTATAATTGTAAACGATAATTATATAAATAATGCTATACATTTGTGGGCACTGTAAATTAGCTTAAACTGTAAAATTTAAGGAAGTCTTGTCGTGACTTATTTTCCAAGTGTGTGTACATGGCGTTGGTGTGAACGTGAGTAGTTACGCGGGAAGCGCCATGAGTGATATCGCGTTGGCCAGACGCAGTGTATTTAAGTTAAGTTTTGTACTCCTTTTGTTTATCCGACTCAAGCCATAGGCTACTTTAGTGCTTACCAGTATGCTCACCTGGGCTCTGATGTGGTCAGGGCTCTGTTGGTTGAGTGAGGGCTGGTGAAACTGGGTGAGATGGTGTCAGTTGGGGAGGGAATGGCGCCCGCTGGGATCTAACCCCCATACATACATGTGTGTTTTGTTTTGCTTTGACATCGCAGCCTGCCGGCTTCTGATGTATCTTTATTTGGGAGTACATGCTGGGGGAAATGTGGGTGTGTTTATCTAGTGTGTGTGTATATATATTGTTAGAAGAAAAAAATGTATATTTTCGTAACGAGGAATTTTGCCTGAACCCTCTGGGTGGTTCTTTTTTTCATGATATTCGTGTAACTTTTACCTTTGCCCCTAGACAAGGCCTTAAGACCCCAGGGGCCCCCTTATCTGCGTAACAGTCAGCATGTCAGTGTCACTGGTCAGCATGTCAGTGTCACTGGTCAGCATGTCAGTGTCACTGGACAACATGTCAGTGTCACTGGTCAGCATGTCAGTGTCACTGGTCAGCATGTCATTGTCACTGGACAACATGTCAGTGTTACTAGTCAGCACGTCAGTGTCACTAGTCAGCATGTCAGTGTCACTGGACAGCATGTCAGTGTTACTAGTCAGTACGTCAGTGTCACTAGTCAGCATGTCAGTGTCACTGGACAGCATGTCAGTGTTACTAGTCAGCACGTCAGTGTCACTAGTCAGCATGTCAGTGTCACTGGATAGCATGTCAGTGTTACTAGTCAGCACGTCAGTGTCACTAGTCAGCACGTCAGTGTCACTAGTCAGCATGTCAGTGTCACTGGACAGCATGTCAGTATCACTGGACAGCATTTTAGTGTCCCTTGAAATGTTGTAGAGCTTAGCTAGTGGTTCTGACAGTGGTACTGTTCTCACACAGAACCCATGGTGACCCTTAAGTTACCTGACAATGGTTTAAGTATGAGCGAAACGTCGTGATAAGTTTCAGTTTCCTAAGTGCGAGTTACTCGTGTATGGTTCCAGTCACGGTATTGTGACTTAATATTCGTTTTGACTGTTAAGTTCCGTGGTCTCTGACGTGTCCAGCTCTTATAAAAAAAATCACTTCTTCCTGTGTTGTGTGTATGATGTGCACTACACAGTGGTGCACACTTAAACGGATCACCAAATCATAATAATACGATTGCAGACAAATCAGGGGACGGGTGAGGGTTTCAACCCATGGCAAATGAGTTTTAGGACTGACTTGCCGTGGGTTCAAGGCCCCAACCCATTTCTTTAGTTGTGTAGCCTTTCTCCATGACTCTGTTCTTGCCACAGTCTCCACTGTTAGCACCTCTGTAAATCGTGTGTTGAGTCCCTCACAGACTTCCTAGTCGTTCCTGGTGAGCTCGCCTCCTTCCTTTTTAGTTTTGTTACCTGGTCTGTCACTGTCGTCTTCCAAGATGTTTGTGAGGAAGTTGGTGTTCAGTCTTGACTCTTGCTGTTTTGTCATTCTGAAACTGGTACTCAGCCTTTTATCTCATCTTTGCATTCTGCTCACTTCTCTGTTTTCGTTTGTCCTTCAATTTCTATACTTTTTTCCATGCTCTTATTCTTTTCCTCTCTACACCTTTGTTTGAAGCACTAACTCTTTTTTCTTCTTCTTTGTGGGAAGTTCTCCTCTGCCTCCCAACACTCTCCACCTTGTTATTCCATCATCTCATTCACTGACTTTCCTTCCAGTTCCCTTTCTCACATCACTGCCCTCAGGAATTCTCCTATCCCACCAGACTCTCCTCTACTCTTCTTCTCACAATATTTACCTCCACAATGTTATTCTGAACTCAGCACTGCATAGTCACTAGAACCCATGGGACCCCAATATCTATATTATCTATATCAGACACACTCAGGGGAAATATTAAATCTAGTCTTGTTGGTTCATCCCTGCCTCCACTCTCTCTCTTGTTGCGTCCTTAACATGTTAACAAAATAATCTTTCCCCTCACCACTTCTGTCATCTTAAGCCGCGTTTCCTGTCCTCTATGTAGGTCCCAGTCGATTATTTTGTGGAGATAAATGATATAAAATATCGACACAATGGAAAAATAAACGCAAATGTAGTATAATGTGATCCTTTGTTGACAACGTTTCGCCCACACAGTGGACTTTATCACGTCACAAACAGATCTACCTGGGTAGATCTGTTTGTGACGTGAGTATATAGTGTGGAGAGTCAGGTGGAGAATGTTGGGTAGGTTGTGTGTGACGGAGCTGCATGGGACGGACCAGTGTGTTATGTTATGTTGCATAACCATGATGAGGTTTCCTGACAACTGGTTCAGCTGAACCCCTTGTACTCTTTACTCAGGTAGATCTGTTTGTGACTTGATAAAGTCCACTGTGTGGGCGAAACGTAGTCAATAAAGGATCGCATGATACTGCATTTGCTTCCATACTTCTCTATTATTTTGTGGTTGAAATCACCCAAATAGCGTTGCTTTAGCCCTGAGTGTGTGTATGTGTGTGTGTGTGTGTGTGTGTGTGTGTGTGGTGACATGGGAAGAAATATGAGAGTGGGAGACAGAAAACTGGGGTGGGTTGAATTTTATGGGTGAGGAGTATCAGTGATGTGGAGGAAGTGGAGTGGTGTGGAGGTAATGGGAAGGAGGAGGAGGAAGTGTAGTGCAAAAGGTGGGGAGTAAACATTAAGAACGACCGAGAACTAGAGTCTAAAGAGAGAGAGAGAGCCTGTTATTTATATAATTTATATATCTTGCACTTTTCAGACCTCATGTGCATTAAATGGTGCATCTTAGGTCACAATAACTTATATAGGAAGAAGAAGACAGACAGAGAAATAGGGAATCATGCAAACAGACAAGCAGGTAAGAGGCAGGCAGAGAGGTAGTCAGGCAGGCAGGCAGAGAGGTAGTCAGGCAGGCAGTCAGAGAGGTAGTCAGGCAGGCAGTGAGAGATGTAGTCAGGGAGGCAGTGAGAGAGGTAGTCAGGCAGGCAGTGAGAGAGGTAGTCAGGCAGGCAGTGAGAGAGGTAGTCAGGCAGGCAGTGAGAAATGTAGTCAGGCAGGCAGTCAGAGAGGTAGTCAGGCAGGCAGTCAGAGAGGTAGTCAGGCAGGCAGTCAGAGAGGTAGTCAGGCAGGCAGTGAGAAATGTAGTCAGGCAGGCAGTCAGAGAGGTAGTCAGGCAGGCAGTCAGAGAGGTAGTCAGGCAGGCAGTCAGAGAGGTAGTCAGGCAGGCAGTGAGAGATGTAGTCAGGGAGGGAGTCAGAGAGGTAGTCAGGCAGGCAGTGAGAGATGTAGTCAGGCAGGCAGTCAGAGAGGTAGTCAGGCAGGCAGTGAGAAATGTAGTCAGGCAGGCAGTCAGAGAGGTAGTCAGGCAGGCAGTCAGAGAGGTAGTCAGGCAGGCAGTCAGAGAGGTAGTCAGGCAGGCAGTCAGAGAGGTAGTCAGGGAGGAGTCAGAGAGGTAGTCAGGCAGGCAGTGAGAGATGTAGTCAGGCAGGCAGTCAGAGAGGTAGTCAGGCAGGCAGTGAGAAATGTAGTCAGGCAGGCAGTCAGAGAGGTAGTCAGGCAGGCAGTCAGAGAGGTAGTCAGGCAGGCAGTCAGAGAGGTAGTCAGGCAGGCAGTGAGAGATGTAGTCAGGGAGGCAGTCAGAGAGGTAGTCAGGCAGGCAGTCAGAGAGGTAGTCAGGCAGGCAGTCAGAGAGGTAGTCAGGCAGGCAGTGAGAAATGTAGTCAGGCAGGCAGTCAGAGAGGTAGTCAGGCAGTCAGAGAGGTAGTTAGGCAGGCAGTCAGAGAGGTAGTTAGGCAGACAGTCAGAGAGGTACTTAGGCAGGCAGGCAGAGAGGTAGTCAGGCAGTCAGAGAGGTAGGCAGGCAGGCAGAGAGGTAGTCAGGCAGGCAGTCAGAGAGGTAGTCGAGCAGGCAGTCAGAGAGGTAGTCAGGCAGGCAGGCAGAGAGGTAGTCAGGCAGGCAGGCAGAGAGGTATTCAGGCAGTCAGAGAGGTAGTCGAGCAGGCAGGCAGAGAGGTAGTCGAGCAGGCAGGCAGAGAGGTAGTCAGGCAGACAGGCAGAGAGGTAGTCAGGCAGGCAGGTAGAGAGGTAGTCAGACAGTCAGAGAGGTAGTCGAGCAGGCAGGCAGAGAGGTAGTCAGGCAGACAGGCAGAGAGGTAGTCAGGCAGACAGGCAGAGAGGTAATCAGGTAGGCAGGCAGAGAGGTAGTCGAGCAGGCAGGCAGAGAGGTAGTTAGGCAGGCAGGCAGAGAGGTAGTCAGACAGACAGGCAGAGAGGTAGTCAGGCAGGCAGGCAGAGAGGTAGTCAGGGAGACAGGCAGAGAGGTAGTCAGGCAGACAGGCAGAGAGGTAGTCAGACAGACAGGCAGAGAGGTAGTCAGGCAGACAGGCAGAGAGGTAGTCAGGCATAAAGGCAGAGAGGTAATCAGGCAGACAGGCAGAGAGGTAATCAGTCAGGCAGGCAGAGAGGTAATCAGGCAGACAGGCAGAGAGGTAGTCAGGCAGGCAGGCAGAGAGGTAATCAGGCAGGCAGGCAGAGAGGTAGTTAGGCAGGCAGGCAGAGAGGTAGTCAGACAGACAGGCAGAGAGGTAATCAGGCAGGCAGGCAGAAGGTAATCAGGCAGGCAGGCAGGCAGAGAGGTAGTCAGACAGACAGGCAGACAGGCAGGTCCAGCAGTGCCACTACACAACGCCAACTTTTCAGTGTAAACATAAAAGGGATATTGAAATTATTTTTATGATGTCGTTCCGAGGGAGCGAGGCGTCGTGTTTATGGTTCTTAATGAGAAAGAAACGACCAGCTTTAAAACTACCATGTTTTATATATCTCGTAACCCACCATGAAGGTTTAGTTAAGTTTTATGTATACTGCAGAGGTGGTGGTGGGTGGTAGTAGTCGTGGAGGTGATGGTAGTAGTGATGGTGGGTGGTAGTTGTAGTGATGGTGGTGATGGAGGTGGTGGTAGTTGTAGTGGTGGTGGTGATGCTGATAGTTTTCTATAGGTGCAAATGCATCAGTAGATCCCTGGAATAGACCTATAGATCTCCGGAATAGACCTATAGATATCACTCACCGACTGGAGGCCGAGTGTCGTCAGCGTGGCCTCTCTCCAGATGATATACCTAGTCTATCAGATATTCGCCTCAAATAACAAGCAAGTTTCTTGGCACAAAATTACGTTAATTCTAATGTTTTAATTGCACTCTAAGGACACGAGAGACCGTCAGCAGTTATTTTACAACGAACACTGGTATGATTTATACTAATTAAGTATGGCTAGATCCTGAGAGCCCACCTCTCAGGTGGAAATTTGCCCTCTGTGTGTCTTGAAATGGGTGAACCAGTTATCAATATGTTTAGCTGCACATTTGAAGCTCTGCTTCCAAATAGCATGAAGTAGGTTTTGTCTATATTGAGATCCCTGGAATAGACCTATATATCCCCGGGATAGACCTATACATCCCCGGGATAGACCTATACATCCCTGGAATAGACCAATAGAACACACCAACTCCAAGTCCGACTGACTGATTACCTCATCTGTTGTATATAGTTCTACTCTTCATATTATGTCCTAGAATTTTGTATTGATAAAGCCACTGGATGGCAAAACGTCTACTATAAAGATACCCAGATGTTGCACGTGTGTGTTAATTTCACATTGTCGGTATTGTATACCATTCTTGTACAACTCTGCAGATGTAGAAATTAACTTGCGACTGTGGGGGGCTTGACTGCACAGGTCTTGACTGCGCAGGGCTTGACTGCGCAGGGTTTGACTGCTGGCAAGTGAATTCTGCGCTCAAGTAACCAACTATCCTACACGAATGGTTGACCATGGATGACCCCAGGGGATAGTACTAGTGGGAGTGTAAGTGGTGGTAGTAGTAGTGGTGGTGATAACAGTAGTAATAGAACTAATAATATTAGTAGTAACAGTCGTAGTGGTAGCAGTAGTAATAATAGTAGCTTTTGTAGTAGTTGTAATTGTAGCACTCCCTTGTACTCCTCTTTACAAGAAGTGTAAATAATTTACCTTCACTCCACTAATATATATATATATATATATATATATATATATATATATATATATTATATATATATATATATATATATATATATATATATATATATATATATATATATATATATACATATATATATATATATATATACATATATATATATATATATATATATATATATATATATATATATATATATATATATATATATATATACATATATATATATACATATATATATATATGCATATATATATATATATATATATATATATATATATATATATATATATATATATATATATATATATTATTTTTTTTTTTTTATTAACACATCGGCCGATTCCCACCAAGGCAGGGTGGCCCGAAAAGAAACACTTTCATCATCATTCACTCCATCACTGTCTTGCCAGAAGGGTGCTTTACTGTCTTGCCAGAAGGGTGCTTTACACTACAGTTATAAAACTGCAACATTAACACCCCTCCTTCAGAGTGCCGGCACTGTACTTCCCATCTCCAGAACTCAAGTCCGGCCTGCCGGTTTCCCTGAATCCCTTCATAAATGTTACTTTGCTCACACTCCAACAGCACGTCAAGTATTAAAAACCATATGCCTCCATTCACTCCTATCAAATACGCTCACACATGCTTGCTGGAAGTCCAAGCCCTCGCACAAAACTTCCTTTACCCCTCCCTCCAACCTTTCCTAGGCCGACCCCTACCCCCTTCCCTCCACTACAGATTTATACACTCTCGAAGTCACTCTGTCTCGTTCCATTCTCTCTACATGTCCAAACCACCTCAACAACCCCTCCTCAGCTCTCTGGACAATATATATATATATATATATATATATATATATATATATATATATATATATATATATATATATATATATATATATATACTTGCGATTTTGGCTTAAATAGCAACGCTCTTCTTGTCGAATAAGGTAAGCGATAATTTCGCAAAAATCATTCTGAACCTAACGAAAAAACTATATTTCATTGTGTTTGTTTATTATTAAATTGTTGTAAACTTATCTGAAATATATTTAGTTGGATTAGGCTAAATTAAATTGCGCTTGTTATAATAAGGTTAGGTAAGTTTTCTAAGGTCCTTTCCGTGCAAAATTATTAATTTTTACATTAATATAAATGAAAAAATATATATCTTTAAACGTATAAGATTTTTTTAGAAAGGACTTAATTTTAAATGAGTTCTTGCTAATTGACCAGTTTTACCTATTCGGCACGACATATATATATATATATATATATATATATATATATATATATATATATATATATATATATATATATATAATTGTGCCGATTAGGTAAAACTTGCGATTTTGGCTTAAATAGCAACGCTCATCTTGCCATATAAGACAAGTGAAAATTTGTGTATGCAATAATTTCGCCAAAATCATTCTGAACATAACGAAAAAAATATATTTCATTGTGTTTGTTATTTATTAAATTATTGTTAACGTATCTAAAATATATTTAGTTGGGTTAGGCTAAATTAAATTGCGCTTGTTGTAATAAGGTTAGGTAGGTTTTCAAAGTTTCTCTTGGTACAAAATTATAAATTTTTATATTAACATAAATGAAAAAAATATATCTTTAAACGTATAAGAGAAAATTTTAGAAAGGACTTAATTTTAGATGAGTTCTTGCTAATTGACCTGTTTTACCTAATCGGCACGACATATATATATATATATATATATATATATATATATATATATATAGATATATATATATATATAGATATATATATATATATATATATATCATTGAATATTTGAGTGGCTCTAAGTTGAGGGGAAGGAGGAAGGAGAGGGGGATAGGGATAAGGGAAGGGGAAGGGGGAGAGGTGGTGGGGAGAGAAGCAGAAGACCATTAAGAGAGATATTGGAGTGAGTGCCGGGATTATAGTGCCATAATGGCCCTCTGGAATGTGGCACCCGCCCCGCCCCCACCCACACATAATATTAACACCTTTTATCCTTCTCTCTGATGGTCATAGCAAATGAGACTTTTGTTGGGTGATTGATGATGCTATTGTTGGGCCGTCGGGTGAGGAGGGGAAGGGAGGGGGGGTGGGAGATGTGGAACGGTACAGGGACCGCTGATGCACTGTACCAATGCACTGTTGTGGTTACAATAGGATGGAGCAACCTTCAGTAAGTAGGACCGATTGTACACAAACTCTGGTACGGATGGGAATCGAACTCACGGCAAGTGAGTGGTAAAACTCCAGGCCAGTGCGTCACAGTCGTACCGAAACGTCGTCATAATTTTCATTCATGTATGCTAGTTATTTTTACATATAGTGTACTATAGTTTTATATATATATATATATATATATATATATATATATATATATATATATATATATATATATATATATATATATATATATGTAACCACGAACGAGTGGTATTGATCACTAACAACACTGCGTAGCCATGGTTCGAACCCATGTTGTACTGGCCCGTCATTGTGAGCGAGAACCACATGACGCCTTAAACTACAGGACTACCCAATCTGACAAGAACCAAGCACCCAGCGATGCTAGGTGTGTTACTCTTGTAGGATTGGGTATTCCTGTGGTTTAAGGCGTCATGTGATTCTCGCTCACAACGACGGGCCAGTAAACATGGGTCGAACCCTGGCTACGCAGTGATTTATATATATATATATATATATATATATATATATATATATATATATATATATATATACATGTAAATATATATATATATATATATATATATATATATATATATATAGTATATATATATATATATATATATATATATATATATATATATATATATATATATATATATATATATATATATATATATATATATATATATATATATATATATATATATATATATATATATATATATATATATATATATATATATATATATATAATGGGGTCCACCTCTGGTGTAAATTGTGGGTCCCATAGCCTCGGAGAAGTGGATAAAAAGGCTTCAAGGAAGAATATTTAGATGTATTTCTGTATATATATATATATACATGTATATATATATTTGAGTTCTTATAAAATATATAAATTAAGTCAAATAATAGATGTTGATTATATATATGTCAGTTAAACGAAAAACACGTCACTCCTCGCATAAAATATTAAGTCCGTATATAATAAATAAAATTATAGATGTTGATTATACATATCTCCATTAAACTAAAAACACGTCACTTCTTATATAAAATATTAAGTCCGTATATAATAAATAAAATAAATAAAATTATAGAAGTTAATTATACTCCATTAAACGAAAAACACGTCACTCCTCACAAAATATTAATAAATCAAAGATGTATTTATGGAAGAGTTTTTGATTCAAGGGGAAGTGAAGAATGTATTCCGTGGCTGTATGTTGTAGGCGATGTAGGGGTCGTAGTCCTCGTCTTCCACTACGTTATACTGGGCTACTGACTGTACGTTAGGGTATTCGTCTTGAGGTGCTTGTACATCTACGAATCCGTGTTGGGGTGGTTCTTGTATATCTACGAATCCGTGTTATAATGGTTCTTGTACACCTACGAATCCGTGTTGGGGTGGTTCTTGTATATCTACGAATCCGTATTGAGGTGGTTCTTGTACGTCTACGAATCCGTGTTGGGGTGGTTCTTGTACATCTACGAATCCGTGTTGGGGTGGTTCTTGTATATCTACGAATCCGTATTGGGGTGGTTCTTGTACGTCTACGAATCCGTGTTGGGGTGGTTCTTGTACACCTACGAATCCGTGTTGGGGTGGTTCTTGTACATCTACGAATCCGTGTTAGGGTGGTTCTTGTATATCTACGAATCCGTATTGGGGTGGTTCTTGTACGTCTACGAATCCTTGTTGGAGTGGTTCTTGTACACCTACGAATCCGTGTTGGGGTGGTTCTTGTACACCTACGAATGCGTATTGAGGTGGTTCTTGTACGTCTACGAATCCGTGTTGGGGTGGTTCTTGTACATCTACGAATCCGTGTTGGGGTGGTTCTTGTATATCTACGAATCCGTATTGAGGTGGTTCTTGTACGTCTACGAATCCGTGTTGGGGTGGTTCTTGTACATCTACGAATCCGTGTTGGGGTGGTTCTTGTATATCTATGAATCCGTATTGGGGTGGTTCTTGTACGTCTACGAATCCGTGTTGGGGTGGTTCTTGTACACCTACGAATCCGTGTTGGGGTGGTTCTTGTACACCTACGAATCCGTATTGAGGTGGTTCTTGTACGTCTACGAATCCGTGTTGGGGTGGTTCTTGTACATCTACGAATCCGTGTTGGGGTGGTTCTTGTATATCTACGAATCCGTATTGGGGTGGTTCTTGTACGTCTACGAATCCGTGTTGGGGTGGTTCTTGTACACCTACGAATCCATGTTGGGGTGGTTCTTGTGCATCTACGAATCCGTGTTGGGGTGGTTCTTGTACATCTACGAATCCGTGCTGTGGTGGTTCTTGTACATCTACGAATCCGTGTTATGGTGGTTCTTGTACATCTACGAATAATAATTGGGATAGTTTCTCCTCATCCGAACATCCGTCTTGGGGTGGTTCCTGTTCATCAGAGTCTCCTTGGTTTCCTGCACTTTTCTCATCATTCTTATTGTTATTTCCTGACCATACCTTAAAACAATCATCTTGGGCCTTCAACCATATATCGAAGTAGTCATCTATAGTTCTTTCCCACCGGTCACAGCACTTTTCTTGCGTTCTCTCCCACAGACGGAGAAAGCGCTCTCCTGCGCGGACCCACTCGACGTAGAAATCGAAGTAAGCTTTTTGATACATATCAATCATGTCGTCTCTTGCTTTCAGCCATATTTCATGACATTTTTCTTCGACGCTGAAGTGCTCCTCGCAATTTTCTTCTTTTGTTGAAGAGGAAAGGTTTTCCTGAGAGGCATTCACCTGAGCTGGGTCGCAGCTCTCAGGAACAAAGACTTCAGTTGAAGAGGTAAGGTTTTCCTGAGAGGCATTCACCTGAGCTGGGTCGCAGCTCTCAGGAACAAAGAATTGAGTGCTTTCTGTTTGCCGGAGAGAAAGTTCTGTGACACATGGTGATTCCGCGGAGAAGTTGAAGCCTGAGAACTGATAATAATTATTGTTTTGAACCTCAGCTGATGCTGAAGGTTCAGCTTGTGCGGAATCAAATGGTAAACTTTCTGTATGCTAAAAATGCATATCAATCGATGGTGAATCAGTTACTTGTACAGGGGAACTGTAATCATAACAGTTTGGAACTGTATAAGATGGTGAATCAGTTACTTGTACGGGGGAACTGTAATCATAACAAACTGGAACTGCAGAAAGTGCTGCAACTTCTGCATAGTCAGGGGAGTTAGCATGCTCAGCAGCTGTGGATGGAGAGACTTCAGTCTGAGTGGGAGGTAGGTCTGCCGTGTTGGCTGAGGGGATGGGGAAGGTATTCTCAGCAGGTGAATCAAAATCGTTGTCATCGAAAAGGCAAATGTTCACGGGAAACGTGCACATGACATCTTTGTCTGATGATGATTCGAAGGATTCCTCGGTGCATGGTGATGCTTCTTTAGTTAAGGGGGAGGATTCCTCAGCAGAGAGGGAGGATTCCTCGGCAGAGGGGAAGGATTCCTCGAGAGTTCAGAGGGGAGGATTCTTCAGCAGAGGGGAGGATTCCTCGGCAGAGGGAGGATTCCTCAACAGAGGGGAGGATTCCTCGGCAGAGGGAAGGATTCCTCTGCAGAGAGGAGGTCCTCGCTCATATCCTCTTCGGGTTCCAGTGAAGAGGTAGCCAGTGGGCTGTGCAAGAGATCCTACCTTGCACATTGTAGACCTCCCTCTGGTGCATGTACAACACCACAGCAGATATAACAAACACAGTGTAGCAGCCCACAAACACCACGCCAGCCAACAACACCTCCATATCGATCACTTTGTTGATGATGTTATTATAAACAGCTTATTTTGAAGATGTTTCTTCTCTTTTAAAAATCTCGTTGAAGAAATTCTCGGAATTTTTAATGAAGTTCCACAAAATATATATATATGTTTTAAATATAGTTAGGTTAGAACTTGGATATGATTATAATAATATAAATATTCGTATGATTTTTGTGTGTGTGTGTTCGAAGATAATGAAGATGTTACAGATAGTGAAGATGCTTACAGATAGTGGAGATATACAGAGATAGTGAAGATGGTTACAGATAATGAAGATGGTTACAGATAGTGGAGATATACAGAGATAATGAAGATGGTTACAGATAATGAAGATGGTTACAGATAGTGGAGATATACAGAGATAGTGAAGATGGTTACAGATAGTGAAGATGCTTACAGATAGTGGAGATACACAGAGATAGTGAAGAAGGTTACAGATAGTGAAGATATACAGAGATAGTGAAGATGGTTACAGATAGTGAAGATGCTTACAGATAGTGGAGATATACAGAGATAGTGAAGATGGTTACAGATAATGAAGATGGTTACAGATAGTGGAGATATACAGAGATAGTGAAGATGGTTACAGATAGTGAAGATGCTTACAGATAGTGGAGATATACAGAGATAGTGAAGATGGTTACAGATAGTGAAGATGGTTACAGATAGTGGAGATATACAGAGATAGTGAAGATGGTTACAGATAATGAAGATGGTTACAGATAGTGGAGATATACAGAGATAGTGAAGATGGTTACAGATAGTGGAGATATACAGAGATAATGAAGATGGTTACAGATAGTGAAGATGCTTACAGATAGTGGAGATATACAGAGATATGAAGGTTACAGATGAGTGAGATATACAGAGATAGTGAAGATGGTTACAGATAGTGAAGATGTTACAGATAGTGGAGATATACAGAGATATGAAGATGGTTACAGATAGTGAAGATGGATTACAGAGATAGTGAAAATGGTTACAGATAGTGAAGATGCTTACAGATAGTGGAGATATACAGAGATAGTGAAGATGGTTACAGATAGTGAAGATGCTTACAGATAGTGGAGATATACAGAGATAGTGAAGAATGGTTACAGATAGTGAAGATATACAAAATAGTGGAAGATGTTACAGATAGTGAAGATGATACGAGATAGTGAAGATGGTTACAGATAGTGAAGATGTTACAGATAGTGAAGATGGTTACAGATAGTGAAGATATACAGAGATAGATGAAGATGGTTACAGATAGTGAAGATGGTTACAGATAGTGGAAGATATACAGAGATAGTGAAGATGGTTACAGATAGTGAAGATGTTACAGATAGTGAAGATATACAGAGATAGTGAAGATGGTTACAGATAGTGAGTGTACAGATAGTGAGATATACAGAGATAGTGAAGATTACAGATAGTGAAGATGCTTACAATAGTGAAGATATACAGAGATAGTGAAGATGTTACAGATAGTGAAGATGCTTACAGATAGTGAAGATTACAGATAGTGAAGTGGTTACATATAGTGAAGATATACAGAGATAGTGAAAGATGGTTACAGATAGTATGGTTACGATAGTATGATATACAGAGATAGTGAAGATGGTTACAGATAGTGAAGATATACAGAGATAGTAAAGATGTTACATATAGTGATGATATTACATGTACATAGTGAAGTATGTGTTACAGATAGTGAAGATATCATGTAGTGATGTTATTACAGTAGTGATGATATTAATGTATGATGTTTGTAAGCATTTACTGTAGTGATGTTTACTTACAGTGATGATGTTTACAGTAGTGATGTTTTAATGTAGTGATGTTATTACTGTAGTGATGTTTACATGTAGTGATGTTATTAACATGTAGTGTTATGTATGATTTACAGTGTAGTGATGTTATTAACATGTAGTGATGTTATTATCATGTAGTGATGTTTACATGTAGTGATGTATTAACATGTAGTGATGTTATTAACATGTAGTGTTGTTATTAACATGTAGTGATGTTTACATGTAGTGATGTTTAATGTAGTGATGTTTTACAGATGTAGTGATGTATTAACATGTAGTGATGTTTACATGTAGTGATGATTATTAACATGTAGTGATGTTTTAACATGTAGTGATGTTTACATGTAGTGATGTTTGCATGTAGTGATGTTATTAATGTGATGTTTACGTAGTATGATGTTTGCAGTGTAGTATGATGTTTGTAGTGATGATGTTTACATGTAGTGATGATGTTTGCATAAAGTAGATGATGTTTGCATGGTAGTGATGTTTACAGTGAGTGATGATTTTGCAGTGTAGTGATGTTTACAGTGTAGTTATGATGTTTGCAGTGTAGGTGATGTTTGCAGTGTAGTGATGATGTTTACAGTGTAGTGATGATGTTTGCATGGTAGTGATGATGTTTGCAGTGTAGTAATGTTTGCAGTGTAGTGATGTTTACATGTAGTGATGATTGCAGTGTAGTGATGTTTCCAGTGTATTGATGATGTTTGCAGTGTAGTGATGTTATTAGCATGTAGTGATGTTTTTAGCATGTAATGATGTTATTTACATGTAGTGATGATATTTACATGTAGTGATGTTATTTACATATAGTGATGATGTTTACATGTAGTGATGTTATTAACATATAGTGATGTTATTTATATCACATGTAAATAACATATGTTGCGATGTTATTTACATGTAGTGGTGTTTACATGTAGTGGCGTTATTAACATGTAGTAATGTTTACATGTAGTGATGTTATTAACATGTAGTGATGTTTACATGTAGTGATGTTATTAATATGTAGTGATGTTATTAACATGTAGTGATGTTTACATGTAGTGATGATGTTTACGTGCAGTGATGATGTTTGCAGTGTAGTGATGATGTTTACAGTGTAGTGATGATGTTTACATGTAGTGATGATGTTTACAGTGTAGTGATGATGTTTACATGTAGTGATTATGTTTACGTGTAGTGATCTTTGCAGTGTAGTGATGTTGTTTTCATGTAGTGATGACGTTTACAGTGTTTTGATGTTTACATGTAGTGATGAGTGCAGTGTAGTGATGAGTGCAGTGTAGTGATCAGTGCAGTGTAGTGATGATGTTTACATGTAGTGATGATTTTTGTTTAGTGATTGCAGGATAGTGATGATGTTTACAGTATAGTGATGATGTGTTTGAAGTGTAGTGATGATGTTTACAGTGTAGTGATGATTTTTGCCGTGTAGTGATGTTATTAGCATGTAATGATGTTATGTACATGTAGTGTAGTGTATATACATGTACATATAGTGTATGTAATATATATATATATATACATATAATATATTATATATATATATATATATATATATATATATATATATATATATATATATATATATATATATATATATATAATATATATATATATATATATATATATATATATATATATATATATATATCAGTGAATATTTGAGTGACTAAGTGGAGGGGAAGGAGGGATGAGGAAGGAGAGGGGGATGAGGTTTAGGGGAGGGGAAGGGGAAGGGGTAACACTTGAACATTCATCTACAAGGGGGAGGGGTGGTGAGGAGAGAAGCAGAAGACCATTAAGAGAGATATTGGAGTGAGTGCCGGGATTATAGTGCCATAATGGCCCTCTGGAATGTGGCACCCGCCTCGCCCCCACCCACACATAATATTAACACCTTTTATCCTTCTCTCTGATGGTCGTAGCAAATGAGACTTTTGTTGGGTGATTGATGATGCTATTGTTGGGCCGGGGGGGTGAGGAGGTGTAGGAAGGGGTTTAACGGTCCACGGGAACGCTTATGCACTGTACCAATGTGCTGTTGTGGTTACAGTATGATGGAGCAACTTTCAGTAGGTAAGACCGATTGTACACAAACTCTGGTACGGGTGGTGATCGAACTCACGGCAAATAAGTCGCAAAACTCCAGGCCAGTGCGTAAGCCACTGGGCCATCTGGCCCACTGAAAAAGTCTACTGTGTAGGTGAAATGTTCCAACAATAAAGATACCCAACTAGGTAATCTACACTTTCTGCTATGTATGATAATCTATGTAACTGTATTTGTGTATACCTGAATAAACTACTTAATCATCACCGCTAGTACTGGTAACAGATCTAGCTCTCGTATCTTTGAACCCAGGTAAACACACACACACACACACACACACACACCTGTGCTGTTTTTGGTATATATGAATGACATAACGGAAGGGATAGACTCAGAAATGTCCCTGTTTGCAGATGATGAGAAGTTAATGAGGAAAATTAAATCGGTCGAGGATCAGGCAGGACTACAAAGAGACCTGGACAAGCTACAAGCCTGGTCCAGCATCTAGCTCCTTGAATTTAACCCTGCCAAATGTAAAGTCATGAAGATCAGGGAAGGGCAAAGAAGACCGCAGACAGAATATAGTCTAGGTGGCCAAAGACTGCAAACCTCATTCAAGGAATAAGATATTGTGGTGAGTATAATACCGAGCACATCTGAGGCACACATCAATCAGATAACTGCTGCAGCATACGTTCGGCTGGCAAACCTAAGAATAACGTTCCAATACCTCACTAAGGAATCGTTCAAGACTGTACATGATGTATACACTACATGTACACCACGTGTACACCTCTGTATACCACGCTTACACCACTGTATACCACGTGTACACCCCTGTACACGACGTGTACACCACTGTACATCACGTGTACACCACTGTACACCACTGTACACCACTGTACACCACGTGTACTCCACTGTACACCACGTGTGCTCTATACACGTCAGGCCCATACTGGAGTATGCAGCACCAGTTTGGAATCCACACCTTATCAATCACGTCAAGAAATTAGAGAAAGTGCAAAGGTTTGCAACAAGACTAGTCCCAGAGCTAAGGGGATTGTCCTACGAAGAAAGGTTAAGGAAAATCGGCATTACGACACTGGAGGACAGGAGGGTCTGGGAGGACATGATAACGACATATAAAATACTGCGAGGAATTGACAAGGTGGACAAAGACAGGATGTTCCAGAGATGGGACCCAGCAACAAGGGGTCACAGTTGGAAGCTGAAGACTCAGATGAGTCAAAGGGATGTTAGGAAGTATTTCTTCAGTCATAGAGTTGTCAGGAAGTGAAATAGCCTAGAAAGTGACGTAGTGGAGGCAGGAACCATACATAGTTTTAAGACGAGGGTTGATAAAGCTCATGGAGCAGGGAGAGAGAGGACCTAGTAGTGATCAGTGAAGAGGCGGGGCCAGGAGCTATGACGACCCCTGCAAACACAACTAGGTAGTACACACACACTTAACCTCCCACAAGGTACTCATACACACACCTCTAACAGTTACACACACGCACGCACACACTTCCCACAGTTACACACTCACATATATACATACCTCCCACAGTTACACACTCACATATATACATACCTCCCACAGTTACACACTCACATATATACATACCTCCCACAGTTACACACACACACACACACATGACGTACCAGGGCCAGAAGTGACACTTAACATTACCAACCAATGGAACTTTTAAGAACTGGAAAACTTGAACATGGATAACTCCCACGACTCTGTAACATACATGTTGAAAACCAGAGTCCACATGAGTCCAACCTACCCAACATCCTCCACCTGACTCTCTACACCATATATTATTCTTATTATTATATGCTCTCGAATTCTTTACACAGGTAGATCTGTTTGGGACTTGATAAAGCCCACTGTGGGTGAGAAGTTGTTAATAAAGGATCACATTATGCTGCATTTGTGTCTATTATTTTGCACCGTCCACATGGACAGTTGGATGGAAACAGCACTCCCACTTTCTCTATATCTTGACTTTTTACAAATGATTTTTTCAAATACTTACTCAGTATACTCAACAGGTTTATCTCATTACATTATTCTCTCTCTCTCTCTCTCTCTCTCTCTCTCTCTCTCTCTCTCTCTCTCTCTCTCTCTCTCTCTCTCTCTCTCTCTCTCTCTCTCTCTCTCTCTCTCTCTCTCTCTCTCTCTCTCTCTCTCTCTCTCTCTCTCTCTCTCTCTCTCTCTCTCTCTCTCTCTCTCTCTCTCTCTCTCTCTCTCTCTCTCTCTCTCTCTCTCTCTCTCTCTCTCTCTTCTCTCTCCTCTCTCTCTCGTAAGAATGAAAAGTCATCTGATGTTAGTTTTAAGTCATTGTAATATTTTTTTTAAATTTTGATTAAGCTACGTTATTAATCTTCATATTTTTCTGTATATTATTATAAACATTTTATTTCTCTAATTTTACATCATCTTTGATTATCAATTGAATTACTGCAGTAGGCCTACTGGCCCATACAAAGCAGATCCTTCTCAAAACCAACCATTCCATTGGATACTTAAACAACTAAAGCAAAACTATATTCCAACCCACTTTAATAAACTCAATTTTAAAGCACAATACAGTAAGTGGAACAATACACAAATAACTTGCATATACCAGACTAAAACTAATGGCGTTTCGGTCCTACTTAGACCGACTTGGTCACAGTCGTACCGAAACGTCGTCAAAATTTTTATTCATGTATGTGAGTTATTTTTCACATATACAGTGTACTATAGTTTTTAAATATATATATATATATATATATATATATATATATATATATATATATATATATATATATATATATATATATACACGATTCCTTATATAATATATAAAATAAAGCAAATAATAAAAGTTGATTATATATGTCAGTTAAACGAAAATCACGTCACTCCTCACATAAAATATTAAGTCCGTATATAATAAATAAAATAAATAAAATAATAGAAGTTGATTATACTCCATTAAACGAAAAACACGTCACTCCTCACAAAATATTAATAAATCAAAGACGTATTTGTGGAAGAGTTTTTGATTCAAGGGGAAGTGAAGAATGTATTCCGTGGCTGTATGTTGTAGGCGATGTAGGGGTCGTAGTCCTCGTCTTCCACTACGTTATACTGGGCTACTGACTGTACGTTAGGGTATTCGTCTTGGGGTGCTTGTACATCTACGAATCCGTGTTGGGGTGGTTCTTGTACATCTACGAATCCGTGTTGGGGTGGTTCTTGTACATCTACGAATCCGTATTGGGGTGGTTCTTGTACATCTACGAATCCGTATTGGGGTGGTTCTTGTACATCTACGAATCCGTATTGGGGTGGTTCTTTTACACCTACGAATCCGTATTGGGGTGGTTCTTGTACATCTACGAATCCGTATTGGGGTGGTTCTTGTACATCTAGGAATCCGTATTGGGGTGGTTCTTTTACACCTACGAATCCCTATTGGGGTGGTTCTTGTACACCTACGAATCCGTATTGGGGTGGTTCTTGTACATCTACGAATCCGTATTGGGGTGGTTCTTGTACATCTACGAATCCGTATTGGGGTGCTTCTTGTACACCTACGAATCCGTATTGGGGTGGTTCTTGTACGTCTACGAATCCGTGTTGGGGTGGTTCTTGTACACCTACGAATCCGTGTTGGGGTGGTTCTTGTACATCTACGAATCCGTGTTGGGGTGGTTCTTGTATATCTACGAATCCGTATTGGGGTGGTTCTTGTACGTCTACGAATCCGTGTTGGGGTGGTTCTTGTACACCTACGAATCCGTGTTGGGGTGGTTCTTGTACACCTACGAATCCGTATTGAGGTGGTTCTTGTACGTCTACGAATCCGTGTTGGGGTGGTTCTTGTACATCTACGAATCCGTGTTGGGGTGGTTCTTGTATATCTACGAATCCGTATTGGGGTGGTTCTTGTACGTCTACGAATCCGTGTTGGGGTGGTTCTTGTACACCTACGAATCCGTGTTGGGGTGGTTCTTGTACATCTACGAATCCGTGTTGGGGTGTTTCTTGTACGTCTACGAATCCGTGTTGGGGTGGTTCTTGTACACCTACGAATAAGAATTGGGATAGTTTCTCCTTATCCGAACATCCGTTTTGGGGTGGTTCCTGTTCATCAGAGTCTCCTTGGTTTCCTGCACTTTTCTCATCATTCTTATTGTTATTTCCTGACCATACCTTAAAACAATCATCTTGGGCCTTCAACCATATATCGAAGTAGTCATCTATAGTTCTTTCCCACCGGTCACAGCACTTTTCTTGCGTTCTCTCCCACAGACGGAGAAAGCGCTCTCCTGCGCGGACCCACTCGACGTAGAAATCGAAGTAAGCTTTTTGATACATATCAATCATATCGTCTCTTGCTTTCAGCCATATTTCATGACATTTTTCTTCGACGCTGAAGTGCTCCTCGCAATTTTCTTCTACTTTTGTTGAATAGGAAAGGTTTTCCTGAGAGGCATTCACCTGAGCTGGGTCGCAGCTCTCAGGAACAAAGACTTCAGTTGAAGAGGAAAGGTTTTCCTGAGAGGCATTCACCTGAGCTGGGTCGCAGCTCTCAGGAACAAAGACTTCAGTTGAAGAGGAAAGGTTTTCCTGAGAGGCATTCACCTGAGCTGGGTCGCAGCTCTCAGGAACAAAGAATTGAGTGCTTTCTGTTTGCCGGAGAGAAAGTTCTGTGACAAATGGTGATTCCGCGGAGAAGTTGAAGTCTGAGAACAGATAATAATTATTGTTTTGAACCTCAGCTGATGCTGAAGGTTCAGCTTGTGCGGAATCAAATGGTAAACTTTCTGAATGCTAAAAATGCATATCAATCGATGGTGAATCAGTTACTTGTACAGGGGAACTGTAATCATAACAGTTTGGAACGGCATAAGATGGTGAATCAGTTACTTGTACGGGGGAACTGTAATCATAACAAACTGGAACTGCAGAAAGTGTTGCAACTTCTGCATAGTCAGGGGAGTTAGCATGCTCAGCAGCTGTGGATGGAGAGACTTCAGTCTGAGTGGGAGGTAGGTCTGCCGTGTTGGCTGAGGGGATGGGGAAGGTATTATCAGTAGGTGAATCAAAATCGTTGTCATCGAAAAGGCAAATGTTCACGGGAAACATGCACATGACATCTTTGTCTGATGATGATTCGAAGGATTCCTCGGTACATGAGGATGCTTCTTTAGTTAAGGGGGAGGATTCTTCAGCAGAGGGGAGGATTCCTCAACAGAAGGGGAGGATTCCTCGGCAGAGGGGAAGGATTCCTCTGCAGAGAGGGAGGCTACCTCGCTCATATCCTCTTCGGGTTCCAGTGAAGAGGTAGCCAGTGGGGCTGTGCAAGAGATCCTACCTAGCACATTGTAGACCTCCCTCTGGTGCATGTACAACACCACAGCAGATATAACAAACACAGTGTAGCAGCCCACAAACACCACGCCAGCCAACAACACCTCCATATCGATCACTTTGTTGATGATGTTATTATAAACAGCTTATTTTGAAGATGTTTCTTCTCTTTTAAAAATCTTGTTGAAGAAATTCTCGGGATTTTTAATGAAGTTCCACAAAATATATATATGTTTTTAATATAGTTAGGTTAGAACTTGGATATGATTATAATAATATTAATATTCGTATGATTTTTGTGTGTGTGTTCGAAGATAATGAAGATGTTACAGATAGTGAAGATGCTTACAGATAGTGGAGATATACAGAGATAGTGAAGATGGTTACAGATAATGAAGAAGGTTACAGATAGTGGAGATATACAGAGATAGTGAAGATGGTTACAGATAGTGGAGATATACAGAGATAGTGAAGATGGTTACAGATAGTGAAGATATACAGAGATAGTGAAGATGGTTACAGATAGTTGAGATATACAGAGATATTGAAGATGCTTACAGATAGTGAAGATGGTTACAGATAGTGGAGATATACAGAGATAGTGAAGATGGTTACAGATAGTGAAGATATACAGAGATAGTGAAGATGGTTACAGATAGTGAAGGTGGTTACAGATAGTGGATATACAGAGATAGTGAAGAAGGTTACAGATAGTGAAGATATACAGAGATAGTGAAGATGGTTACAGATAGTGAAGGTGGTTACAGATAGTGGAGATATACAGAGATAGTGAAGATGGTTACAGATAATGAAGATGGTTACAGATAGTGGAGATATACAGAGATAGTGAAGATGGTTACAGATAGTGAAGATATACAGAGATAGTGAAGATGGTTACAGATAGTGAAGATGCTTACAGATAGTGGAGATATACAGAGATAGTGAAGAAGGTTACAGATAGTGAAGATATACAGAGATAGTGAAGATGGTTACAGATAGTGAAGGTGGTTACAGATAGTGAAGATGGTTACAGATAGTGAAGATATACGGAGATAGTGAAGATGGTTACAGATAGTGAAGCTATACAGAGATAGTGAAGATTGTTACATATAGTGAAGATATACAGATATAGTGAAGATGGTTACAGATAGTGAAGATGGTTACAGATAGTGAAGATGGTTACAGATAGTGAAGATATGCAGAGATAGTGAAGATGCTTACAGATTGTGAAGGTGGTTACATATAATGAAGATATAGAGATAGTGAAGATGGTTACAGATAGTGAAGATGGTTACAGATAGTGAAGATATACAGAGATAGTGAAGATGGTTACAGATAGTGAAGGTGGTTACAGATAGTGAAGATATACAGAGATAGTGAAGATATACAGAGATAGTGAAGATGCTTACAGATAGTGAAGATATACAGAGATAGTGAAGATGCTTACAGATAGTGAAGGTGCTTACAGATAGTGAAGGTGGTTACAGATAGTGAAGGTGGTTACATATAGTGAAGATATAGAGATAGTAAAGATGCTTACAGATAGTGAAGATGGTTACAGATAGTTATGATATACAGAGATAGTGAAGATGGTTACAGATAGTGAAGATATACAGAGATAGTGAAGATGGTTACATATAGTGGAGATATACAGACATAGTGAAGATGGTTACAGATAGTGAAGATATACAGAGATGGTTACAGATAGTGAAGATATATAGAGATAGTAAAGACATTTACTACTAATAATGTTTACTTACAGTGAATATTTTTACAAATATTGAAGTTCTTTATATTTAGTGAAGTTTTCTACGTGTAGTGATTACATGTAGTGTTGTTATTAACATGTAGTGATGTTATTAATGTGTAGTGATGTTATTAACATGTAGTGATGTTATTATCATGTAGTGATGTTTACATGTAGTGATGTTATTAACATGTAGTGATGTTATTAACATGTAGTGATGTTATTAACATGTAGTGATGTTATTAACATGTAGTGATGTTTACATGTAGTGATGTTATTAACATGTAGTGATGTTATTAAAATGTAGTGATGTTATTAACATGTAGTAATGTTTACATGTAGTGATGTTATTAACATGTAGTGATGTTATTAACATGTAGTGATGTTTACATGTAGTGATGTTATTAATATGTAGTGATGTTATTAACATGTAGTGATGTTTACGTGCAGTGATGATGTTTGCAGTGTAGTGATGATGTTTACATGTAGTGATGATGTTTACAGTGTAGTGATGATGTTTGCATGGTAGTGATGATGTTTGCATGGTAGTGATGTTTACAGTGTAGTGATGATTTTTGCAGTGTAGTGATGTTTACAGTGTAGTTATGATGTTTGCAGTGTAGTGATGATGTTTGCAGTGTAGTGATGATGTTTACAGGGTAGTGATGATGTTTGCATGGTAGTGATGATGTTTGCAGTGTAGTGATGTTTGCAGTGTAGTGATGTTTACAGTGTAGTGATGATTGCAGTGTAGTGATGTTTCCAGTGTATTGATGATGTTTGCAGTGTAGTGATGTTATTAGCATGTAGTGATGTTTTTAGCATGTAATGATGTTATTTACATGTAGTGATGATATTTACATGTAGTGATGTTATTTACATATAGTGATGATGTTTACATGTAGTGATGTTATTAACATATAGTGATGTTATTTATATCACATGTAAATAACATATGTTGCGATGTTATTTACATGTAGTGGTGTTTACATGTAGTGGCGTTATTAACATGTAGTGATGTTATTAACATGTAGTGATGTTTACATGTAGTGATGTTATTAATATGTAGTGATGTTATTAACATGTAGTGATGTTTACATGTAGTGATGATGTTTACGTGCAGTGATGATGTTTGCAGTGTAGTGATGATGTTTACAGTGTAGTGATGATGTTTACATGTAGTGATGATGTTTACAGTGTAGTGATGATGTTTACATGTAGTGATGATGTTTACGTGTAGTGATCTTTGCAGTGTAGTGATGTTGTTTTCATGTAGTGATGACGTTTACAGTGTTTTGATGTTTACATGTAGTGATGAGTGCAGTGTAGTGATGAGTGCAGTGTAGTGATCAGTGCAGTGTAGTGATGATGTTTACATGTAGTGATGAATTTTGTTTAGTGATTGCAGGATAGTGATGATGTTTACAGTATAGTGATGATGTGTTTGAAGTGTAGTGATGATGTTTACAGTGTAGTGATGATTGCAGTGTAGTGATGATGTTTGCAGTGTAATGATGTTTAAATGTAGAGATGATGTTTGTAGTGTAGTGATGATGTTTACATGTAGTGATGTTTGCAGTGTAGTGATGATGTTTGCAGTGTAGTGATGATGCTTACAGTGTAGTGATGATGTTTGCAGTGTATTGATGACGTTTGCAGTGTAATGATGTTTAAATGTAGAAATGATGTTTGCAGTGTAGTGATGATGTTTACATGTAGTGATGTTTGCAGTGTAGTGATGATGTTTGCAGTGTAGTGATGATGCTTACAGTGTAGTGATGATGTTTGCAGTGTATTGATGACGTTTGCAGTGTAATGATGTTTAAATGTAGAAATGATGTTTGCAGTGTAGTGATGATGTTTACATGTATTGATGAGGTTTTCATGTTGTGAATGAATGGTTCAGAGAACCGCCACTGTGTGGCGAAACGTTTCCTCAATAAAGATACCCAAGTGTTGCATATGTGTCTAATTTACATGTTTTCATGTAGTGGTGTTTGCAGTGTAGTGATATTTGCAGTGTAGTGATGTTTGCAGTGTAGTGATATTTGCAGTGTAGTGATGTTTGTAGTGTAGTGATGATGTTTACAGTTTAGTGATGTTTACAGTGTAGTGATGATGTTTGCATGTAGTGATGATGTTTACATGTAGTGATGTTTACATGTAGTGATGATGTTTACATGTGATGTTTACAGTGTAGTGATGATGTTTACATGTGATGTTATTGTTGCTTCATTTTTTATTTATGTTATTTTTGTTTATTAGTTCTAATTATTATTGTTTTTATTATTATTATTATTATTATTATTATTATTATTAGTGTTGTTATTGTTGCTGTTACTGTAGTTTCTGTTATTATTATTGTTAGTTATTGTTATTATTACTGTTATTTTTTTATTTTTTTTATTGTTTCTTTTGTTATTGCTGTTATTATTATTGTTATTATTATCATTACTGTTATTGTTTTCTTATTGTAATTGTTGTTTTTCTTGATCTTGCTATTCTTGTTATTGTTTTATTATGTTGTTATTGGTATTGTTATTGATTTTATTTTGTCATTATTGATGCCATTGTTATTGTTTTGTTATTGTATTTATTATTGTTATTGTTTTTGTTATTTTGTTATTATCTTCATTTTATTGTTATTGTTATTTTTGTTACTGTTGTTATTGCTAGTGTTGTTACTGTTATGTTATTGTTGTGTTCCCTCCCTAGGCCTCCCTCACTCTCCCTTACCCTCCATCTCTTCTCTTATTCTCCCTTACCATTCCACCCTCCCTTACCCTCCATAACTCCTTCCTTCACTCCTCCATCATTTCTCGCCCTTCCTCCCTCCCCCTCCCTTACTCCCTTCCCCTCCCTCCCTCCAGCTGGTGTGCAGAATGACCTCATCAGAATTCCCAGGAGGATAGACCTAATGTTAGAGTTGATATTGAAATACTTGACATGTTTCAAATAGTGGAGAGTCTTGTGGGGGTGAGGGGAGGGTGAAGGGGAGAGGGGCGGGTATCCCTCCTATTGGGGGGATATCCACCAGGATATTCCTCACAGAGCAGTGCTAAGTTAAGGGAAGGGAGGGTGGGGGATGATGACTTCCCCCATCCTCTCCTCTCTCCCACACCCCTCCTCTCTCTCCCTCCCCTCCTCTCTCTCCCCCACCCCTCCTATCTCTTCCCCACAGAAGCAAGGAGTCAAAATCTAAAGCTGGGGACATGGGACACGACCTGACAGAGAGGATTGAAACTCGCGTATCAGATACCTGACTGTTTGAGTTCAATCCCAAATAGGTGCACAGTCAACGAATGGCCGAGAGAAGACCGGAGACGGAGCACGAACAGGGAGGAGACTTATATGGGTGTGAATCCCTCTTATAAGAAGGAAGGAGCACTGCAGCAGGACTGCTGGTCCATGCTAGGCAGGTCCAGCTCACACCCACTCATGTACTCGTCTAAGCTATTTTTAAAGCTACACAAGGTTCTACCTTCTATGACGGTACTCGGGAGTTTGTTCCACTCATCCACAACTCTATTACCAAACCACTGCTTTCCTATATATTTTCTAAATTTAAATTTTTCCAATTTGAACCCATTGCTCTCTCTCCCTCCCCTCTCTCTCTCTCTCTCTCTCTCTCTCTCTCTCTCTCTCTCTCTCTCTCTCTCTCTCTCTCTCTCTCTCTCTCTCTCTCTATCAGTATGGGACAATGGGTTCCAACTCCCCTCAGAATTTCCTGGGAAAATACCTGGAGGGTCCAAAGTTGCACCTTCAGGAATGACATTAAGAGAAGACTGACTGTACACTCTGTGGAGGAGGAGGTGGTGGAGGAGGTGGTGGAGGAAGAGGTGGTGGTGGTGGAGGAGGAGGAGGAGGTGGTGGAGGAGGAGGAGGTAGTGGAGGAGGAGGAGGAGGTGGTGGAGGAGGTTGTGGTGGAAGAGATAGTGGTGGAGGAGGTGGTGGTGGAAAAGGTGGTGGTGGTGGTGGAGGAGGAGGTGGTGGTGGTAGTGTTGGTGGTGGAGGTGGAGGAGAAAGAATGGGTGGAAGAGGAGTAAGAGCAGGAAGGCGCATAGGAAGAAAAGAGAGGGAAGCAGCGATGGAAGGGAAGAAGAGTAAAAGAGGAGAGAGGGAGAGAAGGAGAGAGGAAGAGGAGGAGACAGGAAGAGGAGGAGACAGGAAGAGGAGGAGACAGGAAGAGAAGGAGATAGGAGGAGAAGATAAACATGGAAGACAAGTACTAGTAGTGTCATTGCAGTGTCGCCTTGATGCAGTGCTTAGCGCACTGGCCTGCCTCTTTTACAACTCGCCCGCCATGGTTCGAACACCACCAGTTCTGTGGTTCGTTTGTAATCTGATTATTACGAATTCGTGAACCAAGACATTCATAACACTACACACTAGGTAACTAAGATCAGTACTAGAGTACGCGGCACCCTCGTGGAGCCCTCGTCTCATGCAATATACAGGGTGAAGAATTAAAGAGGTGTGGAACACTAGGGTGTCTGTATATTTGAAGACGTTTCGCCCACAAGTGGCTTTTTTTCGGTTCAGTACAGAGACAATATGTGAAGATAGTGGAAGATGAGGTTGTCAGTCCATCACTTTTGTAGAACTTTACACAGAAGATAGTGGAAGATGAAATAGTCAGTCCCTCAGCACTACCAGCACTACCAACACTACCAGTACTACCAATACTACCAGCACTACCAACACTACCAACACTACCAACACTACCAACACTACCAGCACTACCAGCACTACCAGCACTACCAGCACTACCAACACTAATAACACTACCAGCACTACCAACACTACCAGTACTACCAACACTACCAGCACTAATACCAGCACTACCAACACTACCAGTACTACCAACACTACCAGCACTACTAACACTAATAACACTACCAGCACTACCAACACTACCAGTACTACCAACACTACCAGCACTACCAACACTAATAACACTACCAGCACTACCAACACTACCAGTACTACCAACACTACCAACACTACCAACACTAATAACACTACCAGCACTACCAACACTACCAGCACTACCAGCACTACCAACACTACCAACACTACCAGCACTACCAGCACTACCAACACTACCAGCACTACCAACACTACCAGCACTACCAGCACTACCAGCACTACCAACACTACCAGCACTACCAACACTACCAGCACTACCAGCACTACCAGCACTACCAACACTACCAACACTACCAACACTACCAGCACTACCAACACTACCAACACTACCAGCACTACCAACACTACCAGCACTACCAACACTACCAGCACTACCAGCACTACCAACACTACCAGCACTACCAACACTACCAGCACTACCAACACTACCAGCACTACCAACACTACCAGCACTACCAGCACTACCAACACTACCAGCACTACCAGCACTACCAACACTACCAGCACTACCACACTACCAGCACTACCAACACTACCAGCACTACCAACACTACCAGCACTACCAGCACTACCAAGCACTACCAGCACTACCAGACACTACCAGCACTACCAGCACTACCAGCACTACCAGCACACCAACACTACCAGCACTACCAACACTACCAGCATACCAACACTACCAGCACTACCAGCACTACCAACACTACCAGCACTACCAGCACTACCAGCACTACCACACTACCAGCACTACCAACACTACCAACACTACCAGCACTACCAACACTACCAGCACTACCACACTACCAGCACTACCAACACTACCAGCACTACCAGCACTACCAACACTACCAGCACTACCAACACTACCAGCACTACCAACACTACCAGCACTACCAACACTACCAGCACTACCAACACTACCAACACTACCAGCACTACCAACACTACCAGCACTACCAACACTACCAACACTACCAGCACTACCAACACTACCAGCACTACCAACACTACAACACTACCAGCACTACAACACACCAACACTACCAGCACTACCAACACTCACCTACCAACACTACCAACACTACCAGCACTACCAGCACTACCAACACTACCAGCACTACCAGCACACATGTAACACAAGACCTGCCACTCAATACATCTTCCCAGAAGCAGTAATCACAACAGTAGAAACCACACAAGGTCCGCCATTGATTACTTTATCTATCGTTTTCCAATACGCTTTCTGCACACTGTCTATCTGCCTCTCTCTCTCTCTCTCTCTCTCTCTCTCTCTCTCTCTCTCTCTCTCTCTCTCTCTCTCTCTCATTTAGTACACTTGTCACATCTTGTTAAGTGACCAGTCGACTGTTCTGGAATAAATACCTCAGTGGCTGAAAATGGCAAAAATTAGGTCTGGGACCTCAGACCAGGTCTGGGACCTCAGACCAGGTCTGGGACCTAAGACCAGGTCTGTGTGTGTGTTGTACGATTGTAATCTGCTTTTGAGTAGGTAATCTGTGTAAACAAAGGCCACCTGTGAGCAGGGACGCCCAACAGATGGCAAGATACCAGCTACCAAACCCATGGTCCTCAGTCCGTGGTCTTTAGCCCGTGGTCCTCACCTTGTCGTCCTCAGCCCGTGGTTCTCACCCTGTGGTCCTCACCCTGTGGTCCTCACCCTGTGGTCCTCACCCTGTGGTTGTCACCCCTGTGGTCCTTAGCCCGTGGTCCTCAGCCCGTGGTCTTCAGCTCATGATCCTCAGCGTATGGTCCCCAGCCTATGGTCCTTAACTGTGGTTTTCGGGCTGTCCTCCGTCCATGGTCCTCACTCAGCCTAAGCCTAGGCCTCTTCTGGGAGGCAGGATTCCGATGGTATTTAGAGCGTTGCCCTCCTTCAGAAGGATGGAGGGAGAGTGTCTTCATGCTGGTGAGGGGCTCTTGATTCAAAGAAGTGGAGGTGTCTATTCCATTCTTCGGAGGACGAGTCTCCCTCTCACCAGCGTCAGGGCAACTCCTCTCTTGAAGGAGGACGTTGTTGATGCTGGCGGCGTCTTCTTCATACATGAGAGTAAGGAGCCGTGAATCGACCCCTGCAACAGCATATAGGTAAGCGCACACACACACACACACACACACACACACACACACACACACACACCCCACCACAGATCGTGTTTCAGCTTCCCTGGCTACATTCCAAGATAATGTCAGTATTGTATGAAACAAATCCCTTTTTTTTACGTTCCGCCCACAATATACACTTTTATATATATATATATATATATATATATATATATATATATATATATATATATATATATATATTATACAGATACAAGAAATATCAACAGTTTGGGCAGAATTTATTTCTCGTCAAAGAAGCACCGCCTTATTAATCTGTCCCGCCCCTCTGGCAATCCCCTTGTCACCCTCCCTCTTTTAACCTTTCCCCTCCTCCCTCCTTCCCTCCCTCCCTCTCCTTCCTACCTGCTACTCCCTTGTTATTCTTGCGTCTTCCTGTGGTCACTCTTTGTGCCTTGTTATCAATTGGTCTGTCATACTTGTTAGTTCTTGATTGTTGTTATTGTGGGGAGAGCAACTGGAGAAGCTGGAGGCTTTCCTAGCTTGTCTTACACACACACACACACACACACACACACGCACGGAGCCACTAAAACATTTCACCACACACACACACACACACAACACAACACACAAACACACAAAAACAACACACACACACACACACACACACACACACACACACACACACACACACACACACACACACACACACACACACACACACATAAATGGAGAAGGATTATCAAAGAAAAGTGATGAGTGTAAAGAATGGATAGAAGAGGTAACTCCAGACATAATAGCCATCACACAGACGAAACTAATTGAAACGATAACAACTGACATAGTCCCAGCAAGAACATAAGAAAGAAGGAACACTGCAGCCTACTGGCCCATGCGAGGCGGAGTGACACTACTAAATAAACACCAGGGATGAAAGAGATAGAATAAATGAGTCCAATAACTACACAGAGTGAGCAATGATGACTGTGGGACACAAAGTAGTAGTAGTAACAGCTGTGATATACAACCCACCACCAAACAGTAGGAAAGCAACACAAGAAGGTGAAGATACCGTAACAACGAAGCAATGAGTGACAACATAACAAGAGGCAGCAAGAAAAGCCCACAAGGCTAAGCCAGGTTAATACTCATGGAAGATTTTTAACTACACAATAATAGATTGGGAGAACTGGGACCCCTATGAGAGACCAAAAAAATGGAGGAATATGATGAAAGTGGTGAGAGAACTGAAAGGAAAGTGATGGAGTATCTAAGAGGAGAGTGCTGGTAGGAAGAGAACTTTATACCCGAAGAAGATAATATAAAAGATCTCCAGAGCCATTACCTAAAATCTGTAAGTCACTGAATATGAGAGAGTTGCCAGAGATGTGAAGACAGCGAGTGTAGTCCCAATATCTAAGATAGCAGACAGACAGATGTCATTAAACTACAGGCTAGTATCACTGATATGTGTACTGTGTAAAATAACGGTGATGGAGTGGTGGAGCACCTGGAGAGAGGTGCTTTCATAAACAGTAATCAACACTTGTTTAGAAGGTGTCAGATCTTGTCCCATGAACCTGCTGGAGTTTTATGACAGTAAAAGAAGTGAGGCAGGAGAGTGAGAGGGTTGGGTTGTTCTCCAAAAAGGCGTTTAATATTGTGTCTTCCAAGACAGGGGCAAAATTTTGAGGAGCAGGCAGTGGAGCAAAGAATACCTTAGGGAAAGAAAGCAGAGAGTGACTCCGAAAAAAATATGTCAGAATGGGCAAGTTTTGCATGTCGGGTGTCGCAAGGCGCGGTATTGGGTGTGATGTTGTTTCTGGTGTATGAGAATGATACACCGGAAGAGGCAGTCAGATGTATCTCTGTAGAAGATGGAAAATAAATGACAAAAATAAGAACCGATGGAATAAGGAAAGGCTACAAAGGGATCTGGACGAACTGCAAGACTGGTTACACAACTGACAACTTGAATTCATCCTCAGCAAATGAAAGATGAAAATCTTCGAAGGCACAAGAAGACCGGACTTAGGAAGCTGCAAACCTCACTAAAGAAGAAAGACCTTGGGGTGACCATAGTGCCTAGCATATCACCAAAGGCCTACATCATCAGAATAACCTCTGCAGCGAAAAATCTTTCAGCATTCGGGAATCACAACGAACAATTATTGCGGACATCTGTATGTGTATGACATTTGTTTGGCCCAACTTGGAGTATGCTGTACCAGCAAGGAACCCACATCTGATAAAGCAAGGCTACTCAGTTGGCGGCTCGCGGTCCGAATCCGGACCTTTTAAGTGTTGTAGTTGGACAGCAGGCTTCAGGAGAAAGCGTAGTTAAATAACAACTGTTACCACGTTCAGGATCAGGTGGTACACAAGAGCGGGATTAATACATTATTCTATCTGAATGGAATGCAAACACTGAATGGAATACAGTATTCTACCATAGATAAATACTGATATTTTCTTCCATTTAGTGGTAATTCATATTGGTAATTATCACTTGTGCAATGAAGTTGACTTTTTTGGCATTTTGAAAGAGTTTGGGCGCATATGGGCTGGGAAGTCTGGCCACCCTGGTGCAACTTTGAATTTCGGGAAAGGTTGTGTATTTGCGTTTGTGCAAGGTATGATTTCGGGTTTTCTTATTTTCTTTTTAGCAAGTTTAATTTTAATTTGCTGTGCCCACCTCTTTTATGAATAAGTACGTTGGTGGGGTATTTAGTATTGAATCATTGTGATCAGATTCTTCACATCAATATTTAATCAAATTGGTTAAAAAAATTCCTCATTCTGGTTCCTAATTTATTTGGAGTGGATATAAAGCATAACATAAAAACAGTACACAGGCACATATACACGATACAAAGACAACTTACGTACCGTCATACACAGATTACACTAGTCTTGTTGATCTTTACATGTTGTAGTGTAATTTTTATTATATACCATTCTGGTAATCAGTATATATATTAATTTTTCAGTTTGAAAACTCCATTTAAACCAAAATGCAAAACTTGTTCGATATAATGTAAACAAAAATTCCCACTATTTATCTTCATATTTTGTAAATTTTCATAAGACGAGGACTGAAAATGAAGTTCATAGAAAATGATGAGTACACTCACCTGTAAATAATGTATCCAGACCTTTGTATACATTGGTACTTGTCCAAGTGGACCTTCGCTCATAGTAGATGAGTAGCCCTGTGATAAAGCATGTTAAACAAATGGAGAGATAAACAACGAGGCTTGTTCCAGAGCTCAGGAAAATGAGCTATCAGGAGAGACTTAAGTGAAATGAACTTTACGAAGCTATGATACAAGAGTCAGAGGAAATGAGGTAACGACGTATAGAATACTTAGAGGGCTTGATAGAGTGGATAGGAATAGACTGATTGAGAGGTGGGGAACAGGTACACGAGGGCGCTATTAGAAATTAATGCCACCAAGTTTTATGTCAAAGCTGCTTTTCCGATGTCAGGAAGTATTTCTTCAGTCTCATGGTAGTCAGGTAGTGGAATGATTTCGACGAAGAAGTGGAGAAGGCAGGCTCCATACATAGTTTTAATAGCAGGTACGATAGAGCCCACAAGGCTAGGAAGGAGGGGCAAGCTCAGAGGTGTAGACAGGAGCTGAGACTTAATTTAACCACATATAGATGAGTACACATAGTTACTGATGTAACTACCCACCACAACATAAACCACAATGGTGGAGTGTCTAAACCCAGGTAAACCAATTTACCACAATGAGGGTGAACCAGTATGGTCAAACGAGGTGTATGAGAGTGGGTCTCACGCCCGGCTGCCCACCAGCCTCCCCACGCCTTATTAAAAGGCCTCTTGTGCCAGGTACTGTAATCGTCAAGCCTCGATGGCCATTTTACCAACCATCAAAGACAAGTTCACTCATTTTTCCCCCACGACACTTGTCCATCAGCCTTCCTTTACTTGCTACCTCGGTTAAAACTTCAATTTTGGGGTTTCCCAATTATCCACGACTTGACTCACATGAAAGTCAACCCGACTTAAGTTTTCTTTTGCATCTCTCAAGAGGCCGGGGATCATTCCGAGGCATTTTCTCAAGTGACTTTCAAATTATATGATTTTCATTTCCATATTAAAACTCTCATCCTAATGACCCACCCAGGGGTAAATTATTTCCCTCTGAACTTCCATATTGCTCTGCAACACGAGTGGTAATTCCGCGTTTTTCAACCTTAATGGCCGGCGCCGCAAGGGTCGTATTGCCGTGCTGGAGGCGGTTTGGTTAAAGATCTCTGCAAGGATTTAATAGAGTTTCCGTTTGTGGTTATGCCTGAAAAGCCGCCCAGTTAAAAAAAAATAAAAACTCACGCTAAATGGTGAAACTAACAGCCACCTCAAAAAAGCCCTAATCATTAGATTTTATCCTGGAGAGACCGTCGGTCCAGACCAATAACTGAAGAGAAACAAATCAACCAAAAGTCCTTTCAAGCAGTTACTACCTCGATAGAAACTATTCTGAGAACGAGCGAAGAATAAGGGAAAAAAAATTCCTGCCTGTTGTGGCAGTCTCTCTCACTCTCTTTCTCTCTCTCTCTCCCCCAATCTCCACCACTTCTCCTTTTTAGAGTTATAACCGGGTCCTCTCCACCATTGAAAGCGTGCGCGGCTGTAGAGATGAGTTTTGGGTAAAGGTTGCAACCGGGTCTATTACCCCGGCTCCTCCACGACACTACCACACCCACACACATACACAAATTATGACTAGAGTGGAGCCAGCTTACCCTCGTGCACCGCCGGGAGGCGCACACCCCTCCGGGTCCAGACACGACACACACAGTCACTTGCTGCTGCTGGTGTATCTTGCTGCTGCTGGTGTATCTTGCTGCTGCTGGTGTATCTTGCTGGTGCTGGTGTATCTTGCTGCTGCTGGTGTATCTTGCTGCTGCTGGTGTATCTTGCTGCTGCTGGTGTATCTTGCTGGTGCTGGTGTATCTTGCTGGTGCTGGTGTATCTTGCTGCTGCTGGTGTATCTTGCTGGTGCTGGTGTATCTTGCTGGTGCTGGTGTATCTTGCTGGTGCTGGTGTATCTTGCTGCTGCTGGTGTATCTTGCTGGTGCTGGTGTATCTTGCTGGTGCTGGTGTATCTTGCTGCTGCTGGTGTATCTTGCTGGTGCTGGTGTATCTTGCTGCTGCTGGTGTATCTTGCTGGTGCTGGTGTATCTTGCTGCTGCTGGTGTATCTTGCTGGTGCTGGTGTATCTTGCTGGTGCTGGTGTATCTTGCTGCTGCTGGTGTATCTTGCTGGTGCTGGTGTATCTTGCTGGTGCTGGTGTATCTTGCTGCTGCTGGTGTATCTTGCTGCTGCTGGTGTATCTTGCTGGTGCTGGTGTATCTTGCTGCTGCTGGTGTATCTTGCTGGTGCTGGTGTATCTTGCTGGTGCTGGTGTATCTTGCTGCTGCTGGTGTATCTTGCTGGTGCTGGTGTATCTTGCTGGTGCTGGTGTATCTTGCTGGTGCTGGTGTATCTTGCTGGTGCTGGTGTATCTTGCTGCTGCTGGTGTATCTTGCTGTGCTGGTGTATCTTGCTGCTGCTGGTGTATCTTGCTGGTGCTGGTGTATCTTGCTGTGCTGGTGTATCTTGCTGCTGCTGGTGTATCTTGCTGGTGCTGGTGTATCTTGCTGGTGCTGGTGTATCTTGCTGCTGCTGGTGTATCTTGCTGCTGCTGGTGTATCTTGCTGGTGCTGGTGTATCTTGCTGTGCTGGTGTATCTTGCTGTGCTGGTGTATCTTGCTGTGCTGGTGTATCTTGCTGGTGCTGGTGTATCTTGCTGGTGCTGGTGTATCTTGCTGCTGCTGGTGTATCTTGCTGGTGCTGGTGTATCTTGCTGGTGCTGGTGTATCTTGCTGCTGCTGGTGTATCTTGCTGGTGCTGGTGTATCTTGCTGCTGCTGGTGTATCTTGCTGGTGCTGGTGTATCTTGCTGGTGCTGGTGTATCTTGCTGTGCTGGTGTATCTTGCTGGTGCTGGTGTATCTTGCTGGTGCTGGTGTATCTTGCTGTGCTGGTGTATCTTGCTGCTGCTGGTGTATCTTGCTGCTGCTGGTGTATCTTGCTGCTGCTGGTGTATCTTGCTGCTGCTGGTGTATCTTGCTGCTGCTGGTGTATCTTGCTGCTGCTGGTGTATCTTGCTGCTGCTGGTGTATCTTGCTGGTGCTGGTGTATCTTGCTGGTGCTGGTGTATCTTGCTGGTGCTGGTGTATCTTGCTGGTGCTGGTGTATCTTGCTGCTGCTGGTGTATCTTGCTGGTGCTGGTGTATCTTGCTGGTGCTGGTGGTGATGGTGCTGGTTGTAGCCGTAGTGTGGCTACGTTTTTTGGTTTTCGTAATAATATATTAGCAAAGAGGTGGGAACAAAAGTGATGGCAGTGGTGGGAAGAAAAGTGATGGCAGTGGTGGGAACAAAAGTGATGGCAGTGGTGGGGAAAGTGATAGCAGTGGTGGGAACAAAAGTGATGGCAGTGGTGGGAAGAAAAGTGATGGCAGTGGTGGGAACAAAAGTGATGACAGTGGTGGGAAGAAAAGTGATGGCAGTGGTGGGAAGAAAAGTGGAGGCAGTGGTGGGAACAAAAGTGATGGCAGTGGTGAGAACAAAAGTGGAGGAAGGGGTGGGAACAAAAAGTGATGGCAGTGGTGGGAGCAAAAGAAGTGGAGGGAATGGTGGGAACAAAAGTGGAGGCAGTGGTGGGAACAAAAGTGGAGGCAGTGGTGGGAACAAAAGTGATGGCAGTGGTGGGAGCAAAAGTGATGGCAGTGGTGGGAACAAAAGTGATGGCAATGGTGGGGACAAAAGTGGAGGCAGTGGTGGGAACAAAAGTGATAACAGTGGTGGGAACAAAAGTGATGGCAGCAGTTGGAACAAAAGTGGAGGCAACGGTGGGAACAAAAGTGGGGGTAGTGGTGGGAACAAAAGTGGTGGTAGTGGTGGGAACAAAAGTGGTGGTAGTGGTGGGAACAAAAATGATGGCAGTGGTGGGAACAAAGTGATGGCAGCGGTGGAAACAAAAGTGGAGGCAGTGGTGGGAACAAAAGTGGAGGCAGCGATGGGAACAAAAGTGGAGGCAGTGGTGGAAATAAGTGATGACAGAAATGGGAACAAAAGTGATGGCAGTTGTGGGAACAAAAGTGATGGCAGTTGTGGGAACAAAAGTGGAGACAGCGGTGGGAACAAAAGTGGTGGTAGTAAAAGTAGAGGCAGTGGTGGGAACAAAAGTGGTGACAGTAGTGAGAACAAAAGTGGTGGTAACAAAAGTGGAGGCAGCAGCGGGAACAAACGTGGAGACTGGTGGGAACAAAAGTGGTGGCAGCAGTGGGAACAAATGTGGTGGTAGTGGTGGGAACAAAAGTGGAGGCAGTGGTTGGAACAAAAGTGGAGGCAGTGGTGGGAACAAAAGTGGTAGCAGTGGTGGGTGGGAACTGTATCTCAAGGCTGGTGGCAAGTACCCACGGGGAATGTAAAAGGGGGATGGGGAGACGCCCCTGCGTATGACACTCGCCTCGGAGTAGCAGCCGCCGCCGCCGCCACGGAGCATCGTTTCTACCAGCGAGTCACATCTTTACAAGAAAAAAAACACGTTAAATGTGATCCATTTAGGAAGGCAGCCAGGGTGGGTATATCATTCAGAATCAAACTGCATCCTTATCATCTTCACTTCACGGCTTCCTCTTCCTCCCCGCCCCTTGCAAGCACAGGAAAAACATATATGTATGAAAAATGAAGCGGAAAGCAATACTCTGAAGGGGTTGCTCTTCACCTTCCAGAATACGTAAAAAAAATAGAAAAAAAGAAGAGATTTTTGAATGGATAGAAAATACCTAAATGGCGCCTTACCCCTGGAAGAGCACTCACAAGCCGCGCGCTCGTACACATCATACGAACCATTTAACTATCTACTCTCTCAACGCACAAATATCTTATAGAACGGTTTTTTCCCCTCAATGGGAGACTAAATATTTTTGGTGTATAACAGGATCTTAATGAGGAGGAGGAGGAGGAGGCTTTGCTACAGAGAGGCTCCGCTACGGAGAGGCTCCGCTACGGAGAGCCTTCGGATGTGTAATGATAGGAGCACAAGCACTCGCCTCTTCACAGCTAGACACGGAAATACGTTCATGTCTACCACTGCCAATGTGTGAACATCACCCTCCTCTTGTCTCCTGCCTCCCTCAACAACACACATTCACACAAAGTCAGTGCATAGGAAAAAAAAAAGTAATGAAAAATGGGCCGGGGATTAAGAACGAGCAAAATGAATTGCATGGGGGATGAACAGCTGACTGAAACGAGTGAGATCCAGGGGTTGACACCACGACATACCTGTCACCAGAACAGTTCATAAGCAATATAATATCGACTGTCTGTGCCAAGCTCGCAGATATAAGAATGTTATTGAAGAATTTAAAAGAGCATCGTATCGAATAATACATGTTAAGAGGTACTTTATGTGGGGTGAAAATCCTAACACATAATATTGTGATAGTAAGAGAGAGAGAGAGAGTTTGGGAGGTGTTAAGTTAAGTCAGTGTTTAAGGAGTTTTGAAGCAAGTGAGAGAGTAATTGATGTCGGGGACCTAAATGCTCAAGTGGGAGAAACTTGTAGAGGACGTAGACGAAAGTGTAGAATAAGACGAGTAAATAATACTTGGGACCTCTTTAGAAAGGGGATTGGTAATAGGTAATACGTATTTAAAAAAAAGAGAATAAATATACGAGATACAATATAGGGCGTAATGACAGCAGTTTCTTAGACTTTTTATTAGTAGATACAACGTTGATGGGTAGACTTCTGGATGTGTATGCTTTTAGAGAGGCAACAGATATATCAGATCGTAATTTAGTGGCGGCTACAGTGAGGGTAAGAGGTAGATGGGGTACAAGGAGAATGCCATCAGTGAATAAGAGGGAAGTGAATTTTTTTTAAATTAATGGAGAAGATAGGGGTAAGATATAAGCAACTATTGGGAGAACTGGTCCTGGTACAGGTAATGAGGAGGGGTGGAGGAGGTATGTGGTAGATAATGAAAATGTATGGAATAGGCAGTAGGATACTTAAAGCAGTAAAGAGCTTTTATGTGGATAGTGAGGCTCAGGATACGGAATGTAGGAGAGGAGATTACTTTCCAGTAACTGTAGGCCTAAACAAAAAACATACCACGAGTGGGGTTAGAACCCGCGATCAGAGAGTTTTATAACTCTGATCGCGGGTTCTATCCCCGCCCGTGGTATGGTTTATTTGCAATCGTGTCATTACGATTTCGTGAGTCATGATGTAGGCCTCAGGCAGGTATGTATGGTGTCACCATGGTTGGTTAACATGTTTATAAATGGGGTTGTAAAAGAAGTAAACACTAGGGTGTTGGGGAGACGGGTGGGAGTGAGAGACGGGTGGGAGTGAGAGACGGTGAATCTGGTATGAAGTTGGTATTGTCGCGGTTTTTTTGGAGACTCAGAAGAGAAGTTGCAAAGGTTGGTAAAGGAAACTGGAAGGGTATGCAAAAGAATTAAAAGTAAACATAGGAAAAAGAAAGGCAATGAGAATATAAAAGAATATAGCAATGAGAGACTGGATATAGAAATGGAGGGAGGGAGTATGAGGGAAATAAATGTGCTCACATATCTGGGAGTGAACTTGTCGGCAGCTGATTCTCTTGAGAGACGAAGCGAACCATGCAACTGACAAAAGAAAAAAAAGTAGGTAGTTCATTGAGGCGTCTGTGGAGACAAAGAAATTTATACATTGAGGCTAAAGAGGAAATATACCAGAATATATTGGTAGCAACACTGTTGTATGGGAGTGAAAGATGGGTCTTGATAGTTGCAGTGAGGAGGAGGCTGCAGGCTGTGGATGTGTCGTGTCTGAGGCCAATGTGTGGTGTAAATGTTGTGCAGAGAATTTGTAGCTTAGATATTGGGAGGAGATGCAGGGTACTGAAGGTATTATCCAAGAGATCTGAAGTGGGGTTCTTGAGGTGGTTTTGGCCTTTGGTGAAGATGGAGAAAATTAGAATGACTAGAAGGTAATGTAAATCTGGAGTAGAAGGTGAAGGGCGCATCCTAGGAAAGGTTGGAGGGAGGGGGTAAAGGGGCGTTTGAGTGGTAGAGGCTTGGACATCCAACAGGCTTGAGTGAGCGTGTTTGAAGTGAGTGGAGACTAGTGTTTTATTTATGATCTGACGTGCTGTTGGAGTGTAAACAAGGTATTATTTATGAAGGGATTCGTGGAAACCAGTTAGCTGGACTTGAGTCCTGGAGGTGGGAAGTACAGTACCTGCACTCTGAAGCAGGTGTGGAGATATTGCAGTGTGGAGGATCATCTGAACCGTGATGTCGGCGCCTTTCTAGCAAGACAGAGATTGAATGAGTGAGTGAAACTGTTTTCTTCTTCGTCGTGTCACCATGCCTCGGTGGGAGACGGGCGAAATGTTAAAAATAAGAGTGTGGAATCCTGCGCACTGCCCAGTAACTAAAGATATATGTAATTCTAACCGAAAATCGACAACAAAGATAGTAAAGGGAGTAGCATCTTCCGATGAAGGTGTTGGCAACAGCAGGTGGTGGTGGTGGCGGCAGGTGGTGGCAGGTGGCAGTGATGGTGGCAGTAACCAACACCTTGCAAACAACATATGAATCAATGCTGAACAAAAGAGACGCAACCAGTGGCAAGAGAGGAAAAAAAATCTTTAATAAACCCTAACTCATTGACTAAAAAAAAGGGTAGGGAGGGAGGGGAGACTGGTGAGAGGAGAGAGGAGGGGGGGAAGTTTAGTGAGGGGGAAGAAGAGGGGAAGAAGGAGAGGTGATAATAATAATAATAACAGGGGAGAATATAAGAAAAGAGTGAGAGAGGAGTGTGAGAGGGAGAGAGTGTGAGAGGGAGAGAAACAAGGGGAGAGTGTGAAAGAGAGAGAAAGAGGGGGAGAATAAGATAAATGAAAATATTAATTAGGTAATATACAGACATGTAAGAAGGATGCAAAGGCTGAGGGAGACAGGTGATACCAAAGCAAGACCGAGGAAGGCCTGGTCTGGGACCGGGCCACGGGGGCGGTGACCCCAAAAAGCCACCACAGTTAACCTACAGTGTAGTAAACTTGTGAGTACTTGATCAGTTTGATGTGATGGCCATTCCCAAATTGAGCAGCATTCTATCCGTTACTTATCAATGGTCCAAGTCCAACCAAAACGTCTTCGTACGTTTCTTTCTATATGCGGGTTGTGTATCTGCCAAGAGTTTGGATGTGTTGAGACAGCGAGACTTCCGAGGGAGCGGGAGTGCAGGTGATGAAGGCTGCCTCCAAACATTTGCATCTATGTAGATCACTTTAACACATTATTTGGCCTCATTTCTCTTCACAAGGTGTTAGAATGACCATCCCAGCTACAGGTGTTAAAATGATCATCCCGGACACAGGTGTTAGAATAACCATCCCGGACACAGGTGTTAGAATGATCATCCCAGCTACAGGACAGGTGTTAGAATGATCATCCCAGCTACAGGACAGGTGTTAGAATGATCATCCCAGCTACAGGACAGGTGTTAGAATGATCATCAAACCTACAGGACAGGTGTTAGAATGATCATCAAACCTACAGGACAGGTGTTAGAATTATCACCCCAGCTACATGACAGGTGTTAGAATGATCATCCCAGCTACAGGACAGGTGTTAGAATGATCATCCCAGCTACAGGACAGGTGTTAGAATGATCATTAAACCTACAGGACAGGTGTTAGAATTTCACCCCAGCTACATGACAGGTGTTAGAATGATCATCCCAACTACAGGACAGGTGTTAGTATGATCATCCCAGCTACATGACAGGTGTTAGAATGATCATTAAAGCTACAGGACAGGTGTTAGAATGATCATACCAGCTACAGGACAGGTGTTAGAATGATCATCCCAGCTACAGGACAGGTGTTAGAATGATCATCCCAGCTACAGGACAGGTGTTAGAATGATCATCCCAGCTACAGGACAGGTGATAGAATGATCATGCCAGCTACAGGACAGGTGATAGAATGATCATGCCAGCTACAGGACAGGTGTTAGAATGATCATCCCAGCTACAGGACAGGTGATAGAATGATCATGCCAGCTACAGGACAGGTGATAGAATGATCATGCCAGCTACAGGACAGGTGTTAGAATGATCATCCCAGCTACAGGACAGGTGATAGAATGATCATGCCAGCTACAGGACAGGTGATAGAATGATCATGCCAGCTACAGGACAGGTGTTAGAATGATCATCCCAGCTACAGGACAGGTGATAGAATGATCATCCCGGCTACAGGTGTATTTATGTTCGCGGATCGTAAGTTGCATTGATCCAGCCGTCTGATCCTCGTATTCCTTCCCTCACCCCACAAGAATAGAAAGATTAGTGAGCAAGATTAGTAAGAGAGGGTACGGAAGATTAGGGGAAGATTGTAACTTACTGATCTAATGAAAAAAGGGTTCTCATGCGTTTGTACTAAGTTCACTGCGTATATCCGAGCGCTAATATCGAATTTAGTGAGCTTGACGTAAGGTTTAGTGGCTGTGGTTCGTACTTCGGTTTGCAGTAACAGCCTGGTTGATCACGCCCTGATCCATCGAGAGGTCTGGTCACAGACCGGGCCGCGGGGGCGTTGACCCCCGAAAACCCTCTCCAGGTATACGCTAGCCGCCACATTGCTGCCTGATGCATCCGGTAGGTCTCCTCTCCGGCCAGATCGCTGTTGATCTTGTTACGGATGTGTCTGGCACGTTTCCTACAATCGCTTAGGAAGTGTAGGGGGGCGAAATGTAGCAAGCTAAAAGCCCTGTGTGAGGTATGTACACTCTTCGGGGAAATCGTCGGCGGTAAACGAGGACACGTCGGCTGTAAACGGAGACACGTCGGCTGTAAACTCTGAGAGCTCTGACTAAGAAGTCTTGTTACTCTTGTTCTCTCGGAGCAAGAGTTTGTCATCACTTGTAAGAGCACATTAGGGAAAAAGAGTGATTGGTTGTTCTCTTTTAAAGCGCGTTTAATATTAGGTCCCACAGTGGGGGAAAACCGAGACGAGAGGCTTTATCCGGACGATAAATCCCACTGTCAGTAAGTGATCGCATTACGCGCTTTCCGTCGTGTTGGTATATGGTACTATTTCTCTGCAGGATCCAGTGTTGATACTGGCGAGGTTAGCTTACACTAATAATAATAATAATCTTTATTTATTCAAGTACATGTACAAGGTATACAGACCATAGCTGACATCAATGACATATACAGAAAGCCCCTGGTTATGCAGAGCATTTCGGGCAAATTAGGTCGCCAGGATGCGACCTACACCAGTCGACTAACACCCAGGTACCTACTTACTGCTAGGTGAACAGGGACAGCGGGTGTCTTAAGGAAATGCGCCCCAATGTTTCCACCTGTACCGGGGATCGAACCACGGACATCAATATGTGAGGTGAGTGCGTTTGCAACTGAGCCACGGGACACATGTTAGGATCTTGCATAGCGTAAGACTGGACTCGAAGTCCTCTGTATACAGACTGGTAGCGCTGAAGGGTGAGCCCACTGCCAGGACCGGGCCGCCGGAGCGTTGACATCCCGCGCAAAGGGGAGAGAGAGAGAGAAGCTTACGGATTTGGACCATTTACAAGTCACCCTGTGAGCGAAACGTCGTGGTAAGCTCCTCTCTCCCGTGTGCCGGACTTGTGTATTGTTTGTCAAGATATTGTGGCTTTATGTTCTTTAAGAATTGTTCATATTCTCCCAACATTAAAGAACTTGTGTGGTAGACACAGTGGTGTGGTTCGTATGTTGGGCAACGTGCGGCCAGCAGTAACAGCCTGGTTGATCAGGCCCTGATCCACCGGGAGGCCTGGTTGTGGACCGGGCCGCGGGGGCGTTGATCTCCTGAATGCCCTCCAGGTAGACTCCAGGTAGGTCTACACCATCCTGCCAAGGAAGACGCAGGTCTGTTTTGATCAGTGATCGGCCTGTGTATAGGACTAGTCACCTGGTTAACCTTCTGGGTAGGGTGATTACTGGTGGCACTGCGGGGCGGGGCACTGTGGGATGAGACACTGCGGAGGGGGGCACTGCGGGGCAGGGCAGAGTAAGGCACTGCAGGGCGAGGCACTGAGGGGCGGGGGAGGGCGAGACACTGTGGGGCGGGGGAGGGCGAGGCACTGCGGGGCAGGGCAGGGCGAGGCACTGCGGGGCGGGGCAGGGCGAGGCACTGCGGGGCGGGGCAGGGCGAGGCACTGCGGGGCAGGGAGGGGCGGGGCGGGGAGACAACAACAGATGAGGGGAGTCAGCCAGGCGAGACACACGCCCCGGGGGGTCACTTGGTGCGACTTACAACCGGTTGGCTACACACGACCCCCCCACCTGACTTTCCCCTCCCCCTCACCCCACCCCTCCCAGCCACTCAAGAGGGAAGGGGTGAGGGGAGCCGAGGGGTCACAGCGCTATTATTCAGTCTGTTGTGATCAAGTTTAATTAAATATTTGGTGGCTTAATTTTGTGCCTGACCTGACATATACCTGGCGGGGGTGTGACCCCTCCCTCACGCCCCTCCCTCATCCCCTCACTTCCCCCTTCCCCTCCCATCCCACCTGTCAACCACCACCAGCTGATTACTGATGCCTCCCTCGCCTGTGTATGTGGTTAGTATGTAGGTTCATGTTGATGTATGTGGTAGCATATTTAATCGCGAACAACAATACAAGATGCAAAACTACCACAAGGGGGAGTTGAATGATAGCTCTAGGCCTTTCCTGTTGCAATCAACACATTATCAGAAGCATGCAAGTGCCTGTTGGGCCAGGGTGCTTCCAGGAGTTATTTCTGGTATAACATTATGGTGCAATGTTGCAGAAATCTACTTGGACTTCCTTCTCATTTCTGCAACATTGAAAGCTCCTGATTATGTGTTGATTGTAACACGAAAGGCCTAGAGCTATCATTCAACTCCTCCTGTGGTTATTTATTTATATATATGCAGATGTGTTGCTTCGTATATAAGATATCTTTTGTTAGGTTGGGTTATCATTATTGCTTAGACTATCACCCACGATAGTTGGGTGATAGTCTACACAACCTGGAGGCCTAAACTAGGCCTCCAGGTTGTGTAGGTAGAGTGCATAGATTCTAACTGGGTCGTCAGTCACACACTCACGAGGTTATGACTGGTTGACACTTGCTTAGAAGTGAGGGGATGTTGCTGCTGTTGTTGTTGCTGCTTCTTTAACTCTATAATAAGTCTACCTTACCTTCTCTAGGTCGCAGTAAGTCAGTCAACCCGGCAGGTACTTTAATAGACTTCATGCTGTGCTCCATGTTGGGCTCTATGCTGTGCTCCATGTTGGGCTCCATGCTGGGATCCATGTTGTGCTCCATGTTGGGCTCCATGCTGGGCTCCATGCTGGGCTTCATGCCATCGAAGGTATGCACATTAGGTGCATGTGAGGTGACATGTTGGGTGTAATGTTTCTCCTCAGACCTTGCACCTTCACGTCATCTCCTTCACTGTTTGCATGATCTTACTCGTGTATCAAGATGAACTCCATCATTCACATCTTTGACCACTCCTCCTTCACTAGATCTCTTCTCTCATATGTGTGTGTGTCGTGCCGAATAGGTAAAACTGTTCAATTAGCAAGAACTCATTTAAAATTAAGTCTTTTCCAAAATTTTCTCTTACACGTTTAAAGATATATATATTTTTTCATTTATGTTAATGTAATAATTAATAATTTTGTACCAAAAAAAAAAAACATTAGAATACTTGCCTAACCTTATTATAACAAGTGCAATTTAATTTAGCTTAATCCATCTAAATATATTTTAGATAAGTTTACAATATTTTAATAATAAACACAATGAAATATTTTTTTTCGTTAGGTTCAGAATGATTTTTGCGAAATTATTGCATACACAAATTTTCGCTTGTCTTATTCGGCAAGAAGAACGTTGCTATTTAAGCCAAAATAGAAAGTTTTACCTATTCGGCACGATTATATATATATATATATATATATATATATATATATATATATATATATATATATATATATATATATATATATATATATATATATATATATATATATATATATATATATATAGTCTTTTGAAAATTAATTAAGGCATCCATCAACAAAGAAATGTAACATTGAGTGTATTTTAACGGTAGTCGTAGTGCTGATCCTTTGGGGACCCCACTAAACACATTTTCCACAGCCTTAAGCTCTTAAGGTCTTCATCAACTCAAGTGTTATATCATTACTGCTGCTACTACTACGTGACCTCAGGTTGGTGAATTAGTCTCCAGAGGGAAATTGTGTTAAAGGCTTTCCTGCAGTTCAGAAATACGCGGTCAACCTTCTCATTTTCTCTGTTAGTTTGTTATAGGATCTGATACTTTATATCAGGATCTGATACTCTTATCATAGGATTTGATACTTTATCATAGGATCTGACGCTCTATCAAAGGTTCTGATATACCATTGTAGGATTCCAGCAGGTTCGTATAGCAGCACTCACCCGCTGTGTATTACTGTGTGTGTGGAGAGAGAGAGAGAGAGAGAGAGAGAGAGGGAGAGGGAGAGGGAGAGAGAGAGCGCAACAGTCATGGGCAGCCAGAGCTGAACAGGAGATGGACTGTATTGATCCACCACCCAATATTCTCCCCCTCCCTCCCCTCTCCCTCTACCCGCTCCTTCCCTTCCCCTCCTCCTATCGCCCCTCCTAAACACTAATTAGTTGACCACACCTGTACTCGCGCTGAACTCCTTAACACGAGTCAGTAGGTGATTTAGTAAGCGTTCTTGGGAGAGGGGAGAGAGGAGTGAGTGAGGGGAGAGGGGAGAGAGGGAGGGGAGAGAGGAGAGAGGGAGGTGTCCGGGAGCTAGAGTCTTCCTCTCTGTAAACACATAGTTTTGCTTTTCCTGCGGAGTTTGCCATCTTAGCTTATAAAGTAAGGAAGTTGTTCATACCTGACGAGTGTAAATTCGTTGTTGTATTAACTCTGACAAAAAAAAAAAATATTTTCATTGGTGGTTTATAAGCCTAAATTTAGGCTTACTTGGGATAGGATAGCTAGGATTACTTTAAATCATATATATACTTATCAGTGTATGTATATTGACGTGTGTGTGTTGTGTGTATGTGTATGTGTGTGTGTTAGTTACCATTTTGTCCTAAGCACATGTCGATTAGACACTAGGCCTGTGTGTGTGTGTGTATGTGTGTGTGTGTGTGTATGTGTGTGTGTGTGTGTGTGTGTGTGTGTGTGTGTGTGTGTGTGTGTGTGTGTGTGTGTGTGTGTGTGTGTGTGTGTGTTGAGAGAAAGATTTTTTTCAGAATTTTGGGGAAATTGGAACTCAGCAAGTGAAAATACCAGCCAGCATATCTACCACTGTACTACTGTACCTGTGTACCATTGTACGTCAATACTACTGTACTAATGTACCATGATGATCGTCAATAAAGAGATACCATCCAGTATAGATGTACATGTTACAGACCTTGTAGTGTTGAACATAGCCACCAACTGCGACCTAGATCCTATCTAACACTCACACACAGTACATTTCATGTGCACCCTGGCACTTGTGATTCTGGATTAGTTTTACCACCACCACTAGCACCACCAGCAGTAGCACCACCAACTAAGACTCAGTACTAGTGTCGACACGGATCTCAACATCACACACACACACAGACACAATGACGAACTAAAGTTCTTGTACACCCTTTCCCCAGTCATTCTGGATTAGTTTCAACACCACCACCAGCACCACCAGCACCACCACCAGCACCACCACCAGCACCACCACCACCACCACAAGTTACAGAGAGAGCCTGGGGTCCACACATGGTTGACTGGTTTTCAATTATGAGACAACTGCTGGAGGCTGCCCCCGGCACCAGCCTACATGTTTACTTTATTGACGCTTTACCAACATTTTTCACCCCGTTGTTTTTACCATTTTTTGAGTGGGCAGGAGAGTATAGGGGGGGGGAGCGTCGCATTTTACTATCTGGCTTTTCAAGAGAGTATTTGTGGTGGGTTGGGTTAAGGTGGTCATGGCTTTGTTTTCGGGTGGATTAGTGGGTCGTGTGGGGCTGCCTTTGTGGATAATTTGCGTGTGTACTCACTTAGTTGTGTGTGTGTGTGTATGCTCACCCATTTGTGTTGAGGGAGGGTCGAGTTATGGATCCTGGGCCCGCCATTTAAGCCCCGTTTCTGGCCTCTTGAACTTCTCTCCAAGCTAGATTAACAGTGGTGTAAGCCGACAAGCAGTGTGAAAGACACTATAATCGAGGTGAATCATTCATTGCGACATTTCGCCCATAAACAGTTTGTGCCGTGCTATGTTCGAAACGTCGCGCTAAAATTTTCATTACAAACGTAGTGTCCGACTCAGTCATTCCAACACTTCATTTCACTTTCCCTTTGTCATGAGGCTAAAAAAGTACTTCCTAATGTCTTTGTAACGAATCTACGTTTTTAACTTCCCAATGTGAAGCCTTGTTTCTCGTCTTCACAATTCAGTCTTCCTGTCTCCCCATTTAGGTTGTATCTTGTATGTCGTGATCATAGCCTCCCCAGTCTTTCTTCCAGAGTCGTCAGGGAGAGTTACCTTTGCTTCTCCTCATAGTATTCACTCCTTACCTTTGGGCTAGTCTGACTGCAAACCTTTGGAATTTTTCAAGTTTGTAACTATGATCAGGTGAAGGCTCCACGCTCGTGCTGTGTATTCTAAGACTAAAGAATTCCTGGCGATATGTTCGGTGTAGTGCTCACCTTTAGATCATTTTCATTCGTCAGTGTGAACAGATTGCCGAGCATATCATCTGAGGAGGACCTCGGGGTGAGCATAGTGCCTGAGAATTCATGTTTTTTTCCTCGTGGAATTCCCTGATTTAAATAGCGAACAGAAGTGAAAGTAGTGACCTGGTGACCAACACTGGTGACCTGGTGATCAATCACCAGTGGGTATCACTACTGAAATTCACGAGGAAGCACCAAAACCTTAGGGGTCGTCGCCTAGGGATTGGAAGGTAATTAGCTTCGATCCAAGAAAAGCAAATATAACTTTTATTCTTTAGACCAAGAGCTTGTGTACAACATCAAGGCATCTTGAGAAAGGAGCAGCATGAAGGCACCTCTTTGAAGGAAGGAGAAGCATCAAGGCATCTTTAAGGGAGGGATGGAGCATCAAGGCACCTTGAAGGAAGGTGCAGCATCAAGGCACCTTGAAGGAAGGTGCAGCATCAAGGCACCTTGAAGGAAGGTGCAGCATCAAGGCACCTTGAAGGAAGGTGCAGCATCAAGGCACCTTGAAGAAAGGTGCAGCATCAAGGCACCTCCTTGAAGGAAGGGGGGATGTTAGTGGACATAATCAAGGTAAACAACTTTATGTAACGTACCCCAGGGGGAGAGGTGGTGGTGTAGCGGGGGTCTCTGTTGACATCGAGGTATGTAGCACGTTTCGCCCAGCTTCACCAGCTGCCTCAGGTACACACCTGGATCCGAAACGGTACTTCATTACTATTTAAAAGAAGCTTTATTGTAATGTTGAAATGCAAGCATCACCTGATGTCAACAGTGACACGAACAGTTATGTGAAGGAACATGGACATGTACGTGAGGCCAGCAGTAACAGCCTGGTTGATCAGGCCCTGATCCACCACGAGGCCTGGTCAAGGACTGGGCTGCGGAGGGCGGTGACCCTCGGAACACCCTGAAGGTATTCTCCAGGTAGGCCTCCTGCTGTGATCCTCTAGTCTTATATTCTAACCTCGCGTGAGACGGTAAAGATGGATATAATTTGCAGAGAGAAATACTACTAAGACGTTTCGCCTGTCAGGCTTCTTCAGTCAATACACAGGATATACAACAAGCACATTTAAAAGAGACAACATAATAAGTGTCAGGGGCCCAAGACTGTTCAACTGCCTCCCAGCATACATAAGGGGGATTACCAATAGACCCCTGGCTGTCTTCAAGAGCGAGCTGGACAGACACCTGGAGTCAGTACCTGACCAGTCGGACTGTGGTTCGTACATCGGATTGCGTGCGGCCAACAGTAACAGGCTGGTTGATCAGACCCTGATTCACTGCTAGGCCTGGTCATAGGCTGGGCCGCGGGGGCGTTGACCCCCGGAACACCGTCCAGGTAGTGAAGGTGTGTGGCCGGGTGAGAGAGGTCACTGGGCGGATGACTACTGGTCCTAACAATGACTTGATTACCTAAGAAAATTTGATCTGAACGTTTAACAACATTGAAAGTTTCTTGATTTTGTTGGATTGTATTTTGTGTGTTGATCAGAGGAGCTGAGCACCCTCGCTATCTTTGTATCAGGCTGGCGTTATTCACGCTGAGTCCTGCAGACAGGCTGGTGTTCTTGCAGTCTAATCTGTGGGCTATGCGACGTCTTACCTCAATACACCGCCGCTTGGTGTGATGTTGACACCTGTCTTGTGGTCTGGACGAATTTACGGGTCTCATAGACACACTTTGTGTGTTTGAGATGCATCATACATGATGGCTGGTTGGGGATTAAGAGAGGAGATGTCACAGCTCCTTTTCCCTTGTTCGTCCGCATCAGAATTTTACTGGTGGTGATGAAAAAACACTTTGGTGCATTTCTCCACTTCAATTTAGGTGATTTGTTCGTAGGTGATGCTATCACTTAGGAGCTGAAGCATCTTGGATTTATGTTTATATACTCGTATAACTATGTTTATATACTCGTATAACTATGTTTATATACTCGTATAACTATGTTTATATACTCGTATAACTATGCTTGTTGTCCATCTGTGTATTGACTTCCGCAGGACTGACATCTAAATAAAGTTCCTCTCTGCAGGTTGTGTCTATGAAGAATTCGACGAATTTGACCAGTTTAGTTTAGTTCAGCATTTTTATTATGCATCTCATACCCATGGTGTGGGCGGTAGTCAAGAGATTACAGAGGTGTATAATGGGTCCAGGGACTGGGCCCCTAAGTTTAGTATCCACCGGGCTGCTAAAAAAGTGTTGAAGCTGGCCACTGTGCTTATGACTTGCTTCTGCTGTTGCTGCTGTAAGTCTCAAGTAAGTCAGTGACTGAACCTTATATGTACGGGAAGATGTGCAACCTTCCCTATATATTCTTGTTCTCATATCTCTTATGTATCTGTTACGTGGGTGTTTATTGAGCATTGACAAGTGTTCATTACACTTTAGTTATCCATCAAATGTTATATTAACAGTATTTTAGATATTTTGTTTAATCCTTTAGAATACTGAAAGTTTTCTTGTGCTCCAGAATTTGCTTTCCTCTCACACCTTCTTCATCTAGTTTTATTTATTACCCTGAGCAGATATAAATCTAAATGTACTCCTGTAAACCTTTTTGTGGCCTAGTTCCTAGGCCTCTTGTGTATTGATATACTCTTGCTGGGTTCAGCTCTTAGTTATAATAATAATAATATGCTCTTGCACTACCGTCCTCAGGATGGATATGAGGTGTACAATAATCCAGCTGCTTCCTCGGCAAAATCTAAAAATCTAAATTGATACCTGTCACAGAATATTGGCAGGTCTTTGAGAGAGAAGTTATCATCTCTAAATCCAGGCTGGTTGTCGTTTTCGACCATAATTGTTTCCTCAAGTTCTAACAACCTTTCCGAAGCCCTCACATTGACTGTCCTGACCAATAAAAGAAGTAACAGATTAGAAAGAGAGAAAGAGGAGAGAGGTTACTGATGATCTAGGGTCTCCATGAGGCTGGTGGCAGGGCAGGTGAGGAGAGATGGTAGGTGCAAAAACAAGAATTATTCGTCTCTGTTACCTCCTTTGATATACCTTTGATGAGTTCTGAGTTTTTCTTACTTCCATAGCCCGTCCTTGGGCCAGGCTCGTCGGGTGCTTTCATGGTCAACCAAGCTGTTGCTGCTGGTGACCCGATATTAATCACTGGATTACAGCCACTGGATTACAGCTAGCAACATGGGATATTTGTTGGTTTAACACGAATAATATTGAAGAAGGTGCGTAGCAGTGGCAGGATGGGATGTACAAGGAGAATAAAAAGGAGAGGAGGTGTTTGAGGAATGGAAGGAGGATATGGTAAAGGCTGAGGATGTGTGGAAGAGGAGGAGGATGTTAGTGAGTTACTAGTTGTCAAAGACACTTGTCGATAGACACTTGACCTGATATGTGTTTGTGTGTGAGGTTGTGTGTGTGTGTATGTATGTGTGTGTGTATGTATGTGTGTGTGTGTGTATGTGTGTGTGTATGTATGTGTGTGTGTGTGTGAGGAAAATCGCCAGAAAGATGAGGCTGTGGTATGAGGAGGCTGTATTTCTGTGGCCCGGAGCAGAGTGTGTACATAGTGTCTATACACATACTGTACACATAGTGTCTGTACACATACTCTACACATAGTGTCTGTACACATACTCTACACAGTGTCTATACACATACTCTACACATAGTGTCTGTACACATACTCTACACATAGTGTCTATACACATACTGTACACATAGTGTCTATACACATACTGTACACATAGTGTCTATACACATACTCTACACATAGTGTCTGTACACATACTGTACACATAGTGTCTATACACATACTCTACACATAGTGTCTGTACACATACTGTACACATAGTGTCTATACACATACTCTACACATAGTGTCTGTACACATACTGTACACATAGTGTCTGTACACATACTGTACACATAGTGTCTATACACATACTGTACACATAGTGTCTGTACACATACTGTACACATAGTGTCTGTACACATACTGTACACATAGTGTCTAACTCTAAATGTACGATTTCGTGAGTCACATTGTGTCTGTACATATAGTGTACGCACAGTATCTGTACACTGTACACAGTGTCTGTACATAATGTACATACAGTGTATGTATATAGTGTACATACAGTGTGTACAATGTACACAGTGTCTGTACACAGTGTACACACATTGTCTGTACGCAGTGTACACAGAGTATCTGTACAGTGTCTGTACGTATAGGTTATAATCTGTGGATTGAGCTCATGTCAGTAACACTCTGGATAACATGTTATCTAGGTCATGTCAACAACACTGGGGATAACATGTCATCTAGGTCATGTCAACAACACTGGGGATAACATGTCATCTAGGTCATGTCAATAACACTGGGGATAACATGTCATCTAGGTCATGTCAACACGGGATAACATGTCATCTAGGTCATGTCAACAACACTAGGGATAACATGTCATCTAGGTCATGTCAATAACACTGGGGATAACATGTAATCTAGGTCATGTCAACACTGGGGATAACATGTAATCTAGGTCATGTCAACACTGGGGATAACATGTCAGTTAGGTCATGTCAACACTGGGGATAACATGTAATCTAGGTCATGTCAACACTGGGGATAACATGTCATCTAGGTCATGTCAACACTGGGGATAACGTCATCTAGGTCATGTCAACACTGGGGATAACATGTCATCTAGGTCATGTCAACACGGGATAACATGTCATCTAGGTCATGTCAACACCACTAGGGATAACATGTCATCTAGGTCATGTCAACACCACTAGGGATAACATGTCATCTAGGTCATGTCAACAACACCCTATAATTACACAAGAGAGAGGGGAAAAAAGGAAAAGCGGGTGGCATTATTTCGTTGCGGGCGGGTTGCGGGTGGGTGGGCGGTCGTGGAGGGGGTGGGCCACCCTCAGGGCTCGTGCTGACAGTGATCCACCTCAACTGTTGCTCGTAATTGATCTAACCCTTCAAACTTGTACATGTCAGCCGCAACAGTGACTCAAGTACTGTCTGGGAAGGGTTGCCAGACCGCCCTCTGGAGAGGGGAGAGGAGGGGGGGAAGGGAGGGGAGAGGGGGGGAAAGAGGGTGAGGGAGTGTTCGTTGGCTCGGCTATAGAGGAGAAAGTTGATGGAATTGATGGTACACCGAGAATGGTTTGTGACTTGATAAAGCTCACTGCTTGTGACTTGATAAAGCTCAGTGTTTGTGACTTGATAAAGCTCAGTGTTTGGGACTTGATAAAGCTCACTGTTTGTGACTTGATAAAGCTCACTGCTTGTGACTTGATAAAGCTCACTGCTTGTGACTTGAAAAAGCTCACTGTTTGTGACTTGATAAAGCTCAGTGTTTGTGACTTGATAAAGCTCACTGCTTGTGACTTGATAAAGCTCACTGTTTGTGACTTGATAAAGCTCACTGTTTATGACTTGATAAAGCTCACTGTTTGTGACTTGATAAAGCTCAGTGTTTGTGACTTGATAAAGCTCAGTGTTTATGACTTGATAAAGCTCAGTGTTTGTGACTTGATAAAGCTCAGTGTTTGTGACTTGATAAAGCTCACTGTTTGTGACTTGATAAAGCTCAGTGTTTGTGACGATAAAGCTCAGTGTTTGTGACTTGATAAAGCTCAGTGTTTATGACTTGATAAAGCTCAGTGTTTGTGACTTGATAAAGCTCAGTGTTTATGACTTGATAAAGCTCACTGTTTATGACTTGATAAAGCTCAGTGTTTGTGACTTGATAAAGCTCACTGTTTGTGACTTGATAAAGCTCACTGTTTGTGACTTGATAAAGCTCACTGTTTGTGACTTGATAAAGCTCAGTGTTTGTGACTTGATAAAGCTCACTGTTTGTGACTTGATAAAGCTCAGTGTTTGTGACTTGATAAAGCTCACTGTTTGTGACTTGATAAAGCTCACTGTTTGTGACTTGATAAAGCTCAGTGTTTGTGACTTGATAAAGCTCACTGTTTATGACTTGATAAAGCTCAGTGTTTATGACTTGATAAAGCTCACTGCTTATGACTTGATAAAGCTCACTGTTTGTGACTTGATAAAGCTCATGTTGTGACTTGATAAAGCTCAGTGTTTGTGACTTGATAAAGCTCACTGTTGATGTTTGTGACTTGATAAAGCTCAGTGTGTTACTGACTTGATAAAGCTCATGTTTGACTTGATAAAGCTCACTGTTTGTGACTTATAAAGCTAGTGTTTGACTTGATAAAGCTACTGTTGTGACTGATAAAGCTCCTGTTTGTGACTTGATAAGCTCATGTTTATGACTGATAAGCTACTGTGTGACTGTAAGCCAGTTGTGATGAAGTCATGTTGTCGATAAATAGGCTAAACCACTGTTCCTGTTGGACTTGATATATTGAGCAGTTGCACTCTGGGTTTTGACTGATAAAGCTCATGTTTTGACTTGATAAGTTAGCTCATGTTTGTGACTTGATAGAAGCTCATTTCTTGATAACTTGTTTGTGTACTTGTGATAAAGCTCATGTTTGTGACTTGATAAAGCTCATGTTCTGACTTTATGACTTGATAAAGCTCATGTTCTGACTGTTTGTGACTTGATAAAGCTCAGTGTTTGTGACTTGATAAAGCTCACTGTTTGCTGACTTGATAAAGCTCACTGTTTAGTGACTTGATAAAGCTCAGTGTTTATGACTTGATAAAGCTCATGTTTGTGACTTGATAAAGCTCAGTGTTTGTGACTTGATAAAGCTCATGTTTGTGACTTGATAAAGCTCAGCTATTTGTGACTTGATAAAGCTCAGTGTTTGATGACTTGATAAAGCTCTTACTGTTTGTGATTGATAAGCTCAGTGTTTGTGACTCGTAAAGCTCATGTTTATGACTTGATAAAGCTCAGTGTTTGTGACTTGATAAAGCTCAGTGTTTGTGACTTGATAAAGCTCACTGTTTGTGACTTGATAAAGCTCAGTGTTTGTGACTTGATAAAGCTCAGTGTTTATGACTTGATAAAGCTCACTGTTTGTGACTTGATAAAGCTCACTGTTTGTGACTTGATAAAGCTCACTGTTTGTGACTTGATAAAGCTCAGTGTTTGTGACTTGATAAAGCTCACTGTTTGTGACTTGATAAAGCTCACTGTGTGGGCGAAACATAGTCAATAAAGGATCCCATTTTACCGTATTTGTTTATTTTTTTCATCGTGTCGATATTTCACAGCATTTAGCCCCATCCGTTGATGTTTTGCCAAGTAATGGCCCCCGCCGCCCGCTCTGACACCTGACCTGGCAGGTGGCATGCGTTCCCCGATGTTCAAGTGTCTCTCAGGCTCCTCGGAACAAGCACTGCTGGCGGACCTATTTCTTTACTGATCTTCCCTATGAACAGCAGCACCACCCTGCTTACCACCATAAACTGGGAATGTAGGTGTCGGTCGGGTCGATAAATAGGTCTATTCCCACACCAGCTGTCTGCCACTCTTCCAGGGCTATAATGTGATCACATCATGGCAGCTGGCAGACACTCTGGGTGACTGGAAGGTAGAGATCTATAGGTTTTCTCTCTGGGCTTGGCACAGGGCTGTAGCAAGGCCTCTCTTGATAATCTGGTTGATTTCATTGTGTCGGACATTCCTTCCTTTGGAACTGGTAGAGTACAGATCATGCAGACTATACTAGCTGCTACTTTGTCCAAATACACTTGTACTCAGTGTGATTGAGGGTAGCAAGGCAGAGAGGCACTGCTGTGAGAAAGGTCATTAAGTCAAACCACAAAACGGGTGGGATTTGAACCCATGGCAAGTCAGTCGTAAAACTCCAGGCCAGTGCGTAAGCCACTGGGCCAGCTGGCTACATTAAGATTCATCTAACTAGGTATATTTCTACACATGTGCCAGTCATGGAGATGGGAAATATTAGGAGAAAGTTACCTGAGTGAGATGCAATCACAGCCAAGAGGCGATTTCTCTCCCATTCGTAATTCTCATCTTTGAAGAGAGCTGCGGAAGCTATCTTCAGTATTATTTACTTGTAGAAATTAAGATTGTTGCACAGGTTCCTTCCACATTCTTCCTACCCTGAAGGGTACTCTGTGTATACAGAAATAGCGTGATATCCCTAGTCCTCTCTCTCCCCTCTATCTCCTGTGTATAATTTCTCTTGACAGCGCTCTGGGGTGACAGAGATATTGGCATAAAAATTCCATTTCTCCTGAGTAGAGATGGTAACTGCCAAGTGATAGTAACTGCAGCTCAGCTGGAAGATGGTAACTGTCAAGTGATAGTAACTGCAGCTCAGCTGGAAGATGGTAACTGTCAAGTGATAGTAACTGCAGCTGTACTGGAAGATGGTAACTGTCAAGTGATAGTAACTGCAGCTGTACTGGAAGATGGTAACTGTCAAGTGACAGTAACTGCAGGTCAGCTGGAAGGAAACTTTGAGGCTGTATTGTGCCCCCTGAATTGGGTCCAATGTTTATAATGTACATATTTCATATTTCATGTATATTATTTTTCATATAATTTTGTATTGCTGATATTTTCAATATTAGCTAAATTGGAAATATCTTGCTTTATATTATTATTTGACTTAGCTATAATATTGGGTAGGATGTAACAATGTACACTACTATGCTCATTGTTGGAGAGTGTTGAGTGGCTGTCCGCTTTGGCAAACTACCTTGTTAACTACCACTCGCTTGTTAGTGTCAGACTGTACCTCGCTCCGTGCTGCAGTCCACGGGAGAATCACGTGTTCGCACCTGAGATTGGAGACTGTCTTGCCTTCATCTCTCTCTCCTCTGCCGGTCCTTGTTCCACCAACACCTCTCTCCAGAGATCTCTCTTATCCCTATTCGTTATTTAGACTGTTTTGGTAGTTTATGATTCCGGTGGTGAGACGAAAGATGCTTCTCGTAACTCTGTGTAACTCTGTTCACGTTTTACCAAGGCTATGTGTCGTACGGACACTAAGTTGCCCCAGGTCCCAAGCTATAGCTTCTGACCTATTTTTTTTGGCATCTGCGCACTGTCGTAGACGGGTATTTGGTTATGCTGAACTTAGGTTCAGTATTAAGGTTCAGTATTATGCCTTTTACGGAGGATCTGCTGATGGTCCCCAGTTAGGGTCAATATTTTGTTTGTTCCTGACGCTGTGCTGCTGCTTGTTATATTATTGTTGTTCGGTGAATCGTTCGTCTTACTGTTCAAGCAAGCTGTTCTGATTATTTGAGGACGTTTAGTCAGTCACTGTCGAGTCGAGTCTCATTGAGACATAACGAACCACTTTGAGCACACACATTCTCACACACACGCTTGTAAATATTAGTATTATTTTTATAATTGCTAACAACGTACCGGACGGTACTTAAGAGCCATACTGAGATAAATTGTGCCTTCAGTACTATATTACTACAAGAGAAGTGTAGGAGCTTATATTAGTCATTTACTTTGATTTTGTCCACCTAGACAACTTTAACTGTTAATAAACTTACCAATTTTTATCTCTTTAGTTAGTATCCTATCAGTTGCAGTCCTAAAGCACTATCATAATTGTAAAGGATAACTGGATCAGAATACTGACTACTTGTTACAAAAACCCAGAGACAGGCTGAATGCTAGAGGGACACACCTAGTATCCTCTGGAGATGTCTATGCTTAATAGATATCGCGTTTTTTGTAACAGGTTGTCGTAGTTGTTAAACCTTTAGTGGAATACTTGATGACATCCTCATTGTCCTACTGGAGTCTCCCAGCTCAGGCTGACACTACTGGAGTCTCCCAGCTCAGGCTGACACTACTGGAGTCTCCCAGCTCAGGCTGACACTACTGGAGTCTCCCAGCTCAGGCTGACACTACTGGAGTCTCGCAGCTCAGGCTGACACTCCTGGAGTCTCCCAGCTCAGACTGATACATTTCAACACTGTATAAACACCATCCTGTGTAACTGTCACATACAATATTGTAACAGCACACTGCAGATGTATCCAGGTTTATTGAATAAATAAAAATACTCTACAGTCTTCGATGCTGAGCATGTAAACTGTTTTAAGAACCTAAACTATCTCGTAGGGGGATTTATATTCGAGTTTACACGTATAATATTGAAGAGGGTGTGTGGCAGGATGGGATGTGTGGAAGAGGAGGAGGATGGTCGGAAGAATGTGCGTGAGGATAGGAAAGGAGGAGAACGAGGATGTGTGTGAGGATGATCTCCAGTAAGAGGAGGAAGTGGTGTGAGGAGGCTGCATATCTCTGTGGCCCGGAGCAGAGAGAGAGAGAGAGAGAAAGAGAGAGAGGAGCGGTCTTATCTCAGCTCCGGGGACAGGCCGCCATCTTATCTCCCACTTTGTGCCTCAACATGGATACGTCGACCCCCTTGAAAGCGAATCAGACGCTCTGTGAACTTTGAATAGTAGTGAATCCCAAATGGAAATAAGTGAAGGGTTCTTGAATCTATCTTGCCCTGGGCCCGTGAGCCTTCAACCTTCACACACACACACTTATATATATATATATATATATATATATATATATATATATATATATATATATATATATATATATATATATATTTTATATATATATATATATATATATATATACTATTTACATCGCAATGATCTGAAAAAGGAAATGTAACTCTTACAGATGACAAGACAAAGAGGTTCAGAACAGCGATGAGCTCTGTGTATAACTGAAAGATTATATATATACCATGAGATGTTCTTCTCTCAGTGTATACACACCCTGAGATGTTCTTCTCTCAGTGTATATACACTGGTTACTTCACTTTTACTGTACTCTCGCTGGTTCGTATACTCCCCTCTCCTTACTGAGGAAGTCCTTCGTTTATCGTCTTCTCCCAGCCTCCTGTACCATCTCTTCCACGTTGTACCACTGAATGTTCCTGATGGGATGAACACTTTCCCTGAACATGGCAATACTACTGATTTGTACGGAATAAGACTGACAGCCTGTGGCTGCAATAATAAGGTTAACAGCCCATGGCTGGAACAATAAGGTTGACAGCCCGTGACTGGAACAATAAGATTGACAGCCTGTAGATGTAACAATGAGGTTGACAGCCCGTGACTGGAATAATAAGATTGATAACTATAGCCTGTGGGTGGAACAATAAGATTGACAACCCGTGACTGGAACAATAAGACTGACAGCCCGTGGCTGGAACAACAAAACTGGAACAATCGAGTTGTGGATAAATGGAACAAACTCCCACATAGCGTCATGGAAGAGAGAACTTTGGGTAGCTGTAAATATAGGTTTGCCGGATACATAACACACACGGCTCAGAAGGCACATCATGTATCCACTTGTACATGAATGGTACATAGTACCCACAGGGAGAAGAATTAGACACATGTACAACATCTGGGTATCTTTATTTGTAGACGTTTCGCCCATCCAGTGGCTTTATCAGTACAAGGACATAATGTGAAGAAAGAATATAATCACTGAGATGTCACGTGATTGGTTGCATCTGAGAGGGACGTGACATCTCAGTGATTACATTCTTTCTTCCACTACTCTACACGTCTCCTTCAGACAGTATATAAGTGTCCACACTGTCGCTTGATCTCCACATTGTTTCAGACTGTTGAACAGAACTCTTCTCCAGGCTGAGGGACTGACCACCTCAAATCTACATCTTCAAGGGTGATGGACTGATTACATCGTCTTCACATCTCTATCACTCCTGTCTACTTTCTGTACTCGACTGAAGAAGCCTACTATGTAGGCGAAACGTTTCGAAATAAAGATACCTAACTGTTGCACATGTCTTACTTACCAACCTGTCGGTATTGTATACCATTTTGATATTCAAGACAACGGTTGTGTTGGACTTGCCTAGTATGGGCCAGCAGGCCTACTGGAGTGTTCCGCTGTTCTTATGTTCACTAATAAGTCACACGGAGACGAAACACAGAAGGTGGATTGATCTGCATATTTCGATCCTCTTGTGGGATCCTCTGGGGTTCTGACGTCTGGGAGGTAAGACACTAGACAAAGAGAATCAGGTCTGAGATTCAGGTTGGGAAGTTTAGGAGTGAGGCAGTAAAGCGGCCATTGTGAAGGTCAGGAAAGAATAGTTTGGGCAGAGAATTAGTTTTAGAGATGTCAGGGATCTCTGACGTTACACATTATCTGCGAACTTTAAGTCTCTCGAAAAGTGTCAATATACTGTCCGTACATCAGTCTTTTCAAGACTGATGTACTGATTACATTGACTCCAGGGTGAGGGACTGATTACCTCAAACTCCTATTCTTCACCATTATTCTTTGTATTGGACTGATGAAGCCACTGTGAGGCGAAACGTTTTCACAGTAAGGATACACAAGTGTTGTACATATGTCTGATTTACCAACCTGTCGATTGCTAGCGCACTCAGCTCACACAGAGGTCCGTGGTTCGATCCCCGGCAGTAAAATAGGTACCCGAGTATTAGTCGACTGGTGTGGGTCGCATCATGGGGACAAAATTAACCTAATTTGCCCAAAATGCTCTACATAACAAGGGGCTTTCTATATAGTAATATGTCATTGATGTCAGCTATGGTCTATATACCTTGTACATTTACTTGTAGAAATAAAGATTATTATTATTATTATTATTATTATTATTATTAACCCTTTATGTACAGACTCTTTGCATACAATCAAATTGTAATCTTCACGTGATGAATCTAAGGAAGAAATAGGATCCATCAGTATTACAGTTACCTTGGTAAATATTCATGTATATTCTGTGTTGCTTTGTATATATTAGATGCAGTTATTTAGGTAGGGTTAATAGTAGTACTTAACTAGCGTCAGCGAGGGTGGGGTAGTTACCTTGCCCAGGGATTGGCATCGGTAGCTAGTCTGAATCCTTATTGGTTCGTTACTTGCCCACACACCCTTCTGATTGGTCGGTCTTTCGCACTTAAAAGGTGAGAAGCTAGCTAGTAGAGAAAGTGAGAGGCTAGCTAGTAGAGAAAGTGAGAGGCTAGCTAGTAGAGAAAGTGAGAGGCTAGCTAGTAGAGAAAGTGAGAGGCTAGCTAGTAGAGAAGGGAAGAGGGACTTTCTGCAGTGTTGCTGGTGTGTGTCACATTCCGTGCCTCTGCCGTGCCACGTTCCTTGAGTCACCCGTTCCTGCCAGTGTTTCCGAGGTCTCTTGTAGACGTCTACATTCCCGGGTCTTACTGCCTCCTAGGACAGACGTCTACATTCCCGGGTCTTACTGCCTCCTAGGACAGACGTCTACATTCCCGGGTCTTCCTGCCTCCTAGGACAGACATCTACATTCCCGGGTCTTCCTGCCTCCTAGGACAGACGTCTACATTCCCGGGTTTTCCTGCCTCCTAGGACAGACGTCTACATTCCCGGGTCTTCCTGCCTCCTAGGACAGACGTCTACATTCCCGGGTCTTACTGCCTCCTAGGACAGACGTCTACATTCCCGGGTCTTCCTGCCTCCTAGGACAGACGTCTACATTCCCGGGTCTTACTGCCTTCTAGGACAGACATCTACATTCCCGGGTCTTCCTGCCTCCTAGGACAGACATCTACATTCCCGGGTCTTACTGCCTCCTTGGACAGACGTCTACATTCCCGGGTCTTCCTGCCTCCTAGGACAGACGTCTACATTCCCGGGTCTTCCTGCCTCCTAGGACAGACGTCTACATTCCCGGGTCTTACTGCCTCCTAGGACAGACGTCTACATTCCCGGGTCTTACTGCCTCCTTGGACAGACGTCTACATTCCCGGGTCTTCCTGCCTCCTAGGACAGACGTCTACATTCCCGGGTCTTACTGCCTCCTTGGACAGACGTCTACATTCCCGGGTCTTCCTGCCTCCTAGGACAGACGTCTACATTCCCGGGTTTACTGCCTCCTTGGACAGACGTCTACATTCCCGGGTCTTACTGCCTCCTAGGACAGACGTCTACAGTCCTGGGTCTTACTGTCGCCTTGGACAGACGTCTACATTCCCGGGTCTTACTGTCGTCTTGGACAGACGTCTACATTCCCGGGTCTTACTGCCTCCTAGGACAGACGTCTACAGTCCCGGGTCTTACTGTCGCCATGGACAGACGTGCTGTTCCCCTGAGAGACGTTTCAGTGGGAACTGTCATACCAGAAGTTGGTAACGAACTGCCTAGCATGACAATTTCCTCCCGCATTCTAGAGTAGATAGAATTAGACCATACACAAACATTCATCAATCTACCTAGCATGACCATCTCGTCACGCATTCTGGAGTAGACAGATTTATGCCGAGGTTATTGAAAACAATTGGAATATGAGATATATATACATTAGTGCCACTAGTGCCTCAGACTTGTATACACAATTGTTTTGAAGTCTTCAGGAGACGAGAGTGGGCTAAGTGGTCTAGCGTGTGATTGTATGTGATTCAGTTGATCAGTGGACTATTGTACCTCCAGTGGGTCTAGCTAGTTCAACTAGCACTGGGGGATTTTAATTTCTATTGGTTATGATTGCCATTTTGTTTGTTATGGTCGATGTTAGGTCATTTTTATGTGAGTTTTCGCTCGCTGTCTTCCTGCTTCAGTTTCCTCCTTTCTTTCTTTTCAATCTTTATTTTCTTTCCTACTTACTGCCCTACCTCTCTCTCCCTTCCTCTCTCTTCCGCCATTTATCCATCCCATTTTCCTTATCACCCTTCCTGTAAGTTTTATTCCGTACTGCCTCCCACTGACCCTCCCTACCTCCCTGCCACTGTCTGCCTCCCTTTCTCATCCCTGCCTTCTTCCCTGTCACTCTGTCTGTCTCCCTGTCTCATCCCTGCCTCCCTGTTTCATTACTGCCTTCTCCTTGCCTCCTTCCTGTCTTCCTGCTTCGTTCCTGTCACCATTCCTGCCTCCTTCCTGTCTCCATTCCTGCCTCCTTCCTGTCTCCCTTCCTGTCTCCCTTCCTGTCTCCCTTCCTGCCTCCTTCCTGTCTCCCTTCCTGTCTCCCTTCCTGTCTCCTTCCTGTCTTCCTTCCTGTCTCCCTTCCTGCCTACCTTTCTGCCTCCCTTCCTGCCTCCTTCCTGTCTCCCTTCCTGTCTCCCTTCCTGCCTACCTTTCTGCCTCCCTTCCTGTCTCCCTTCCTGCCTACCTTTCTGCCTCCTTCCTGTCTCCCTTCCTGCCTACCTTTCTGCCTCCCTTCCTGTCTCCTTCCTGTCTCCCTTCCTGTCTCCCTTCCTGCCTACCTTTCTGCCTCCCTTCCTGCCTCCTTCCTGTCTCCATTCCTGCCTCCTTCCTGTCTCCCTTCCTGCCTCCTTCCTGCCTCCTTCCTGTCTCCCTTCCTGCCTCCTTCCTGTCTCCCTTCCTGCCTCCTTCCTGTCTCCCTTCCTGCCTCCTTCCTGTCTCCCTTCCTGCCTCCTTCCTGTCTCCCTTCCTGCCTCCTTCCTGTCTCCCTTCCTGCCTCCCTTCCTGCCTACCTTTCTGCCTCCCTTCCTGCCTCCCTTCTTGCCTCCCTACCCTGCCTCCCTGCCTGCCCCTGCCAGCCTGCCCCTGCCAGCCTGCCTGCCACAGTAAAGAGTGACACAAGTACATCTTCCACACGACCTGCCATCAATAGCCTCGACTCATCCAGCCACAACATAGATAAAACTGTAGCGGAATAACTGCACCAAACACCAGTGTCTCTAAGGTCGAGAGTCCCCACACTGGCCGGCCACACAACCACCCTTAACTCCCCCGGGCTTTTATACTGTATATAAACCCACCTATCTCTAGCCCCAAAATTTTCAGTATCAAATGTTGAAATTTAAAACTGATTTTCCATTTTATATATATATATATATATAGTGTTGTTCACCCCCCTAGTGTATGTGACAGTTACACTGCGTGTTGTAATGTGTCAGTCTGAGCTGGGAGACTTCAGTAGTGTCAGTCTGAGCTGGGAGAAGAAGGAAGAAAGAAGGGAAAGAAGGAGGAACGAAAATAACGAAGAATTGAAAGGAAAAGAGAAAATTAGAAGACAAAATGTGAAGGGAGAAAAAGATGAGGAATAAGGGGAAAGGGAGAATAATGGGGTAGGGGGAGAGAAAGGGAGAGTAATACCAGTAAAAAAAAAAAGGTCTCGGAATCGCTAAAACAAAAGAAATAGAAAATGCGTAAAAAATAAAAACATTCTTTTAATAGTTCCTAAAAATTCTTAAAAAAAAAGTAATTTTAAGATTCTTTTAAAAAGGTCGTTTTAAGATTATTTTAAAAAGGTCGTTTTAAGAATTTTTTAAAAAGGTCGTTTTAAGATTCTTTTAAAAAGGTCGTTTTAAGATTATTTTAAAAAGGTCGTTTTAAGATTATTTTAAAAATGTCGTTTTAAGATTTTTTGAAAAGGTCGTTTTAAGATTCTTTTAAAAATGTCGTTTTAAGATTCTTTAAAAAAAATGTCTTTTTAAGATTCTCTCAAAAAAAGTAGTTTCAAATTTCTTAAAAAAGTCGTTTCAGAATTCTTAAAAAAAGTCGTTTCAGAAATTCTTTAAAAACAAAAGCAAAAGAACAATAAAGAAGAAACGGGAGGCTTGCCGCCGCCTTCTTAAAGAATAGGAATAAGCTTGAGAAATCAGCTTAAAAGGCTTTCCTTCAACGCAGCTTATTGACGGTGGTAAACTATTGAAGGTCCTGATTAGAAATTTGGCCATTCTTTGTCTTGTGTCTTTAATGGGGCTTCCCAGACCCAACTTATGGGGGAAAAATATAGTTGTTAGTTTGTGGGAAGGAGAGCTAGTGGGCAGGTGGTGGTGGGCAGGTGACGATGGTGGGCAGGAGTTGGTGGTGGGCAGGTGGTGGTGGGCAGGTGGTGGTGGGCAGGAGGTAGTAATGGGCAGGTGGTGGTGGTGGACAGTTGATGGTAGTGTGCAGGTGATGATGGTGGGCAGGAGTTGGTGGTGGGCAGGTGGTGGTGGGCAGGTGATGGTGGTGGGCAGGTGGTGGTGGTGGGCAGGAGGTAGTGGTGGGCAGGTGGTGGTGGTGGACAGGTGGTGGTGGTGGGCAGGTGATGATGGTGGGCAGGAGTTGGTGGTGGGCAGGTGATGGTGGTGGGCAGGTGGTGGTGGGCAGGTGATGATGGTGGGCAGGAGTTGGTGGTGGGCAGGTGGTGGTGGGCAGGTGCGTTGAATACTGTCCAATACTGCGTTGTTAATGTTAGCTGGTGGCTGTTGTTTTTAGTGGCAATGGTAGTAGTGGTAGTAATAGTAGTAGTAGTAGTAATAGTAGTAGTAATAGTGGTAAAAGGAAGGACGGCAAACCTAAGGTTTCAAACCTAACAGTAGCATTTAGGAACTCTGAGAAAGATCTGGGTATCTTACCGAGTACGTAGCGCCGCAGTGGAGCCCTCAACTGGTAAACACGTAGGGAATATATAGGTATATTTTGACTTGCTTCCCACCAGGCGGGCTAAACTAACACGGGCTCGATCCCCGTCTATCTGCGTTTGCTAATTGCTTCAAAAAATACTTGTTCGTGGTTGCATTTATATATATATATATATATATATATATATATATAACACAAACGCAGCATGAGGAACTTCCTACAAGACGTTCAGTGGGAGAGAGAATTGGCAGGAAAACCAGTAAAAGAAATGATGAACTATGTGACAACCAAATGCAAAGAGGCAGAGGAGATGTTTGTTCCCAAGGAAAGCAGAAGTAATGGGAAGACCAGAACGAGTCCTTGGTTCACCCAAAGGTGTAGGGAGGCAAAAACTAAGTGCACTAGAGAATGGAAAAAGTACAGAAGACAAAGGACCCAGGAAAATAAAGAGATCAGCCGAAGAGCCAGAAACGAATATGCACAGGTAAGAAGGGAGGCTCAGCGACAATACGAAAATTATATAGCATCAAAAGTCAAGTCTGACCCGAAGCTGTTGTATAGCCACATCAGGAGGGAAACAACCGTCAAGGACCAGGTAATCAGGCTGAGGATGGAAGGTGGGGAGTTCACAAGAAACGACCAAGAGGTATGTGAGGAGCTCAACATGAGATATAAAGAAGTATTTACAGAGGAGACAGGAAGGACTCCAGGAATTCAGAATAGGGAGGTACACCAACAAGTGCTGGATGAAATACACACAACGGAGGAGGAGGAGGTGAAGAAGCTTCTATGTGAACTCGATACCTCAAAAGCGGTGGGACCAGACAACATCTCTCCGTGGGTCCTTAGAGAGGGACCAGAGATGTTGTGTGTTCCACTAACAAAAATCTTCAACACATCCATTGAAACTGGGCAATTACCTGAGGTGTGGAAGATGGCAAATGTAGTCCCAATTTTTAAGAAAGGAGACAGACACGAGGCATTAAACTACAGACCTGTGTCACTGACGTGTATAGTATGCAAAGTCATGGAGAAGATCATCAGGAGGAGAGTGGTGGAGCACCTAGAAAGACACAAGCTTATAAACGACAAGCAGCACGGTTTCAGGGAAGGAAAATCCTGTGTCACAAACCTACTGGAGTTTTATGACAAGGTAACAGAAGTAAGACACGAGAGAGAGGGGTGGATAGACTGCATTTTCTTGGACTGCAAGAAAGCGTTCGACACAGTTCCTCACAAGAGGTTAATGCAAAAGCTAGAGGATCAGGCACACGTAACAGGAAAGGCACTGCAATGGATTAGAGAATATCTGACAGGGAGGCAACAACGAGTCATGGTACGTGACGAGGTGTCAGGGTGGGCACCTGTGACGAGTGGGGTTCCACAGGGGTGAGTCCTAGGACCTGTACTGTTTTTGGTATATGTGAATGACATAACGGAAGGGATAGACTCAGAAGTGTCCCTGTTTGCAGATGATGTGAAGTTAATGAGAAGAATTAAATCAGTCGAGGATCAGGCAGGACTACAAAGAGACCTGGACAGGCTATAAGCCTGGTCCAGTAACTGGCTCCTTGAATTTAACCCTGCCAAATGTAAAGTCATGAAGATCAGGGAAGGGCAAATAAGACCGCAGACAGAGTATAGTCTAGGTGGCCAAAGACTGCAAACTTCACTCAAGGAAAAAGATCTTGGGGTGAGTATAATACCGAGCACATCTCCTGAGGCACACATCAATCAGATAACTGCTGCAGCATAGGGCGCTGGCAAACCTAAGAATAGTGTTCCAATACCTCACAAGGAATCGTTCAAGACTCTGTACACCATATACGTCAGGCCCATAGTGAGTATGCAGCACCAGTTTGGAACCCACACCTGGTCAAGCACGTCAAGAAATTAGAGAAAGTGCAAAGGTTTGCAACAAGCTAGTCCCAGAGCTAAGGGGTTGTCCTAAAAGAAAGGTTAGGGAAATCGGCCTGACACACTAGAGGACAGGAGGGTTAGGGAGACATGATAACGACATAAAAATACTGCGGGAATAGATAAGGTGGACAGGACAGGATGTTCCAAGAGGGACACATAAACAAGGGGTCACAATTGGAAGTTGAAGACTCCTATGAGTCAAAGGGATGTTAGGAAGTATTTCTTCAGTCATAGAGTTGTCAGGAAGTGGAATAGCCTAGAAAGTGACGTAGTGGAGGCAGGAACCATACATAGTTTTAGGACGATGTTTGATAAAGCTCATGGAGCAGGGAGAGAGGGGACCTAGTAGCAATCAGTGAAGAGGCGGGGCCAGGAGCTGAATCGACCCCTACAACCACAAATAGGTGAGTACACACAGCATCACACACACACACATCACACACACACACACACACACACACACACACACAAGCATCCACACACACACAGCACCCACACACACACACACACACACACACACACATCACACACACACAACATCACACACACACACAGCATCACACACACACACAGCATCACACACACACACACACACACACACACACACACACAGCATCACACACACACACAGCATCACACACACACACACACACACGCATCACATACACACACACACACAGCATCACACACACAGCTTCACACACACCCAGCTTCACACACACACACAGCTTCACACACACCAAAACACAGCATCACACACACATAACACAGCATCACACACACACACAGCATCACACACACACACACAGAGCATCACACACACACAACATCCAGACACACACAGCATCACACACAAACACAGCATCACACACACACACAGCATCACACACACACACACAGCATCACACACACACAACATCACACACACACAGCATCACACACACACACACAGCATCACACACACACACAGCATCACACACACACACACAGCATCACACACACACAACATCACACACACACACAGCATCACACACACACACAGCATCACACACACACACAGCATCACACACACACACAGCATCACACACACACACAGCATCACACACACACAACATCACACACACACACAGCATCACACACACACACAGCATCACACACACACAGCATACACACACACACACAGCATCACACACACACACACAGCATCACACACACACACAGCATCACACACACACACAGCATCACACACACTGACTCAAAACGTCTAGCCAAGCAACCAACGCATCTAATTAACACGAGAAGTTCGGAGGGAGACGAAACGTGTAGGGGGGTAGAGGGAAGCGAGCGAGACGTGGGGGGGGGTAGGGGAGGAGCGAGAGGAGGGAGTATAAACACTAGAACACTCCGAGTGTTGTAAACCTCAGCAACTTAACAGGTAAACTTGTAAGGTTTACTTTTGAAACCTACCAGCTATCAGGCTCACTTATTATTGTCACAGTAATTGAAGTAGGAGGTGCCAGAGCAGCCGGATGTGACTATTTTCTTCCTTCTGGCTCTCTTCCTTAAGGCTTGTTATCCCTTGGCACAAGCTGAGCTCTTTCTTAATGAGTCGTTTGATGGTTGCTCTCTTGTGAGAGACCTTCTAATCACCTTGTTAACTAAGCGGATAATTAACAGCTTTTTATGGTGTTTGTGTGTGTGTGTGTGTATGTGTGTGTGTATGTGTGTTTGTGTGTGTGTTTGTGTTTGTGTGTGTATGTGTGTGTGTGTGTGTTTGTGTGTGTATTGTGTGTGTTGTGTGTGTATTTGTGTTTGTGTGTGTATGTGTGTTTGTGTGTGTGTGTATGTGTGTTTGTGTTTGTGTGTGTGTTTGTGTACTCACCTATTTGTGGTTGCAGGGGTCGAGACTCAGCTCCTGGCTCCTGTGTGTTTGTATGTGTGTGTATATGTGTGTGTGTACTCACCTAATTGTAGTTGCAGGGGTCGATTCATAGTTCCTGGCCCCGCCTCTTCACTGGTTGCAACTAGGTCCACTCCTTGCTCCATGAGCTTTATCATACCTCTTCTTAAAACTATGTATGGATCCTGCCTCCACTATATCCCTCTCCAGATTGTTCCACTTCCTGACAACTCTATGACTGAACAAGTGCTTCCTAACATCCCTGTGACTCATCTGAGTTTTCAACTACCAGCTGTGACCCCTGTGAGTTCTTCCCTCAGCCTGATCACCTGGTCCTTGACTGTTATTTTCCTCCTGATGTGGCTGTATAACAACTTTGGGTGAGATTTGGCTTTTGATGCTGTCATTCTTGCATTAACTCTGGGGCTCTCTCCTTATCCATGCATATTTATTTCTGGCTCTTCGGCTCAACTCCCTGTTTTTTCTGAGTCCTTTGCCTTCTGTACTTTTTCCATTCTCTAACACACTTGGCTTTGGCCTCTCCACACTTCCTGGTAAACCATGGGCTCACTCGGGTCTTCCTGTTGTTTCTGTTGCCCCTTGATAGCAGCTTCTCCACTGCCTCCCTGCACTTTGTGGTCATGTGTTCCATCATTTCGTTTACTGTTTTTTTCTCTAGCTCACTTACCCACTGCACCTCGCGTAGGAATTGCCTCATACTTGTGTAGTCCTCTTTTTGGAAGTTTGGTTTCTCCCGTCCTTCTCGTGCTGCTTCACTCTCCATTGTTAACTCTATGTATTCGAAACTGAAGACCACGTGATCACTAGCGACTAGGGGCCTTTCGTGTGTGGTATCTCCTATGTTTAAACTGCTCAAGGTGAATACAAGGTCTAGCCTTGCTGGGTCATCGTCTCCTCTCTGTCTGGTTGTGTCCTTAACATATTGGTACATGACGTTTCCAAGTACCGCCTCCAGCATCTTGGCTCTCCACGTCTCTTGTCCATGAGGCTCCATATTCTCCCAATCTCCTTATGGTTAAAATCCCCATGATGAGTAACTTTGCCCTGCTCATGTGGGCTCTTCTGACTATCTCGGCTAGTGTGTCCACCATCACTCTCTGGCTCTCATCGTATTCCTGTCTTGGCCACCTGCTATTCGGTGGCTGGTTGTACATCACTGCTGTCATTACTTTTGGGCCCCCAGTATGAGATGTTCCTGCTGTGTAGTCATCCACTACCCCTCTAACTAGTCCTCCCATCTCCTCAAAACACCATTGGTTTGTGATAATCAGTGCAATTCCTCTTCTGCCTCTGCTCTTCCTGTATTTCCTCAGGATCTGATAACCAGACAGGAAGATCGTATCTTATATCACTTCCGTGACCTCTGTCTCTGTGATTGCTGTAATGTCCGTGGATGCCACTCCTCACTCGTATTTATAATTCCACCTGTGTTGGTGTACCATACCTTCAGTTTCCTTTCTAGAACTGTATTCTGGGGGGTGGGAGGGATTGGTGCTGGCTATGGGTGTGGTAGGCAGGTCTGGATATTATGGTGGTCTGTTGGTGTGGTAGTATTAATACTGGGTGGGGGTCAGTGGGTGTGGGGTATGGCTTGGCTCTTGTTATTATGTTTGGTTGGTGTCGGGTAGTATGGGTTGAGGGGATGCTGTGAGTGGATCTATGTACAGGTGTGTTTGCTGCTTCCTTTGAGGCTGTGCTCCCTTGTCTGCCAGTATCTGCCCTATCATCCCTTCCTGCCTCTGCCGCATTCTTACTCTTTCCTTGTTCCCTTTCTGTTTGTGTTCTATTGCAGTCGAGGTACACTTGCTCGTATTTCTGGGAATCCTTTAACAGTGGCTTCCACTGCTGTTGTGTGTGTGTGCATATGTGTGTGTCCAGTCGTGTGTGTGTTGTGGTAGTCCATAAATTAGACACACAGTAGGCCCAGGAACTGTATTCCAACATATGAAACACAGGCTTGGGACACAGATAAAACACGGGGTTGGAACACAGATAAGACAGAATATTACGACAAGATTGGTGAGATCCTTCCTTCAGACCTTGTGAATGTAATAGTGAGGGAGAGAGGGAAGGAGGGAGAAGGAAGAGGGAGGGAGGGAGGATAAGGAGTGGGGAGATGGTAGATCCCTCCCCTTCCCACCCCTCATTTCCCCTCACCACCTGTCTGATAAACCATCTGCTATTATCCTCATCTAGTTTGTTCTAGCATTAGGAATAATAGGAGAGAAGTAAAAATGAAACTGAATCTTACAGGAATGCAGTTAGAAGCCTGAATAGATCTATAACCCACTATGATAACATGGACGTAGATCTATAACCCACTATGATAACATGGACGTAGATCTATAACCCACTATGATAACATGGACGTAGATCTATAACCCACTATGATAACATGAACGTAGATCTATAACCCACTATGATAACATGGACGTAGATCTATAACCCACTATGATAACATGGACGTAGATCTATAACCCACTATGATAACATGGACGTAGATCTATAACCCACTATAACATGGACGTAGATCTATAACCCACTATGATAACATGAACGTAGATCTATAACCCACTATGATAACATGGACGTAGATCTATAACCCACTATGATAACATGAACGTAGATTTATAACCCACTATGACAACATGAACGTAGATAAGTACGTTTATGGAGCAACTTGCAATGTGAACACTGACTGATGTTGTAGTGGCCAGACTTAGGCTTAGTTACAAGTACTTTGGCAGTCTGACAGACTGACTGATGTTGTAGTGGCCAGACTTAGGCTTAGTTACAAGTACTTCTGACAGTCTGACAGACTGACTGATGTTGTAGTGGCCAGACTTAGGCTTGGTTACAAGTACTTCTGACAGTTTGACAGACACAGAGACGATGATCAAACCAAATACAAAGTATGTGGCCAGGCCTATGTTCACTATCTTGAACACTATGTGCTTAATTGTCCACTTATTGAGGAATATATAGTATAATAACCTATGTCATGTCAAGATATCTTATTAATGAAAATAAGCTACCAGATATACTAAGCAGATTTCCTAAATTTGCTTGTAACAAATAAGTGAACTGTAGATGTAAATCCAGATGTACTCCTGTTAACCCTTTTGGAGCCTAGTTCCTAGGCCTACTGTGTATCCATAGACTTGTTCTACCATCCACAGGATGGATATGGGGTGTATACGATAAACTAGCCGCTTCCCCTCAGCAAAATCATCTAAAATCTAGTTCTTTTCCCTCTGATAGTGTATTGTGGCGCCTCTCTTCCCTCACAGACCCTCCTCCCCCTCACAGACCCTCCTCTCCCCTCACAGATCCTCTTCTCCCCTCACAGACCCTCCTCTCCCCTCACAGACCCTCCTCTCCCCTCACAGACCCTACTCTTCCCTCACAGACCCTCTCCCCTCACGGACCCTACTCTTCCCTCACAGACCCTACTCCCCCTCACAGACCCTCCTCTCCCTTCACAGACCCTCCTCTCCCCTCACAGATCCTCCTCTCCCTCACAGGTCCTTCTCTCCCCTCATAGACCCTACTCTCCCCTCGCAGACCCTCCTCTCCCCTCACAGACCCTCCTCTCCCCTCACAGACCCTACTCTCCCCTCACAGACCCTACTCTCCCCTCGCAGACCCTCCTCTCCCCTCACTTCTAGGTGTTGCAAATTAATTACATTATAGGGAAAAAGAGAAGTGGGCGAGGGGAAGACGTGACAAGGCCTCCCTCACCCTCTCCCCTCCCACACCCTCTCCCCTCCCCTCCCTCTCCCCTCCAACATTCCATTCACTCCCCTCCCTCCTTCTTGCAGTCATCATTATTCTCTCTTCTCTCTTCCTTCACTATAGAACTGCGAGGTTAGAAGAGTATGAAGAGGGAGGGAGGGAAGGATAAAGGAAGGTAGGGAAGAATAGGAGATAAATAAGAGGGAGAGGGAGGGAGATAATGGGAGGTAGGGAGGAAGAGGAGATAAAGAAGAGGGATAGAAGAGCTAGATGGAGAAGGGATAGAGGGAATTGATGGAAGGGAGGGAGGAAGGAGAGAGGGAAGGGAGGGAGGGAAGGAAGAAAGAATGGAAGGAAGAGAGTGTTGTATCAGGATGAAGGATGCTAGATCAGCTGTGTGTTGAGGCACTAGTATCATCTCCACTGTCTTAGTCAGCCTCAGTTTAAGACGCCACAAATTGTGACGTTTCGCCTCGGAAAAGGCTTTGGAGAAGCCTGTCCTGTGGGCGAAACATCTTAGAAATGTTTGTGTCTGCAAATTGTTGGCAGTTTATCTCCACCCCCACTACCCATCATAACCACCCACCACAGATCCCAGCCACCCCACCACCTATCATAGCCACCCCACAAACCGTCTCCGTCACCCCACAATACCCCACCACGCATCGCAGCCACCCCACAATCCATAATTTCCACCCCACAAACCATCCCAGCCACCCCATAACCCATCTCAGCCATCCCACAAACCATCTCAGTCATCCCACAGTCCCCACCACCCATCCAAGCCACCCACCACCCATCCCAGCCACCCTACAGCCCATCATTGCCACCCCACAAACCATCTCAGCCACCCCACAACCCATCTCAGCCACCCCACAACCCATCTCAGCCACCCCACAACCCCTCCCACCCACCCCACGAGGCCAAACCACATACAAGAGTGTGGAGGTGTCAGTGTTGACAATGATAATTACTGTACCAAGACCACTGCAACTTTCTTAAAGCAGTAAGCAAGGTATTGACGAACACTAATTTCTTAAAGTCTGACCAGCAGGCACCACATAAAGTCTGACCAGCAGGCAACAGAGTCTGACCAGCAGGAAACAGAGTCTGACCAGCAGGCAACAGAGTCTGACCAGCAGGAAACACTCGGGAACAAACTCTCATTCCTGGATCATTCGAAACTCCATCCTATTTATTGTCTCCCTGAATCGTACTAGCTTGGAATATCTCTCCCATCACTTATGTTATTATTATCAGTAGTAGTCGTAGCAATAGTAGTAGTAGTAGCAGCAGCAGCAGCAGCATCAGTAGTAGTAGCAGTAGTAGCAGCAGCAATAGTAGCAGTAGCAGCAGTAGTAGTAGCAGCAATAGTAGCAGTAGCAGCAGCAGCAGCAGCAGCAGCAGCAGCAGTAGTAGCAGTAGTAGCAGTAGCAATAGTAGTAGTAGCAGCAGTAGTAGTAGTAGCAGCAATAGTAGTACAATTAGTAGTAGTTTATTTATGGGGGAGCGCTAAGGCCGTAGGGATCACGCAGCGCCTGGGGTTTGGGGAGGAAACGAGAGGCAGTCATGCTCGGTTCAAGAGCCGGTCGCCAGCGGCATTAAGGAACCTCCATGAGGTCGTACCTGGAGAAAGACTGATCCATCAGAATGGTTCCATGGTTCCATGCCTGCTACGACTTCCCGGGCACAGTCATTCTTAGACTTCTCTACATTCATCATTTATATTCCCTGGAACCTTCTATATATTTCGCCCTGTACGAGGGAAAAGCAAGACGTCTTTGGTACCCTTTCTCAATGTTTTCATAAACAAGGACAGCAAAGCATCAAGGCGTACCCACAACGGTATCAAGGCCAAGTGTTGTCCTGCCTTCCTTCGCGCCCTCAAGTTCTGTGAATACCTGAACAGAAATGCAAGAGGGACGCTGTCACGCACATCAAATGTCTTATACATAGCCAGGAAGGGCCAACGAAGTCATACCACTCCTACGAAGTGCCCAGACATCCACCATCGTCTCGGTCTCCACACGTGACAGCAGCAGCCATCACCCCTACATGCAGTGAGGCCAGCATAGACTTGGCGATTGTTACAAAGATCGCCATAGGTCACTAGGCATCACAGACGCAGAGCTACCACTACCGCGGAGGTCTGCTTTTCCTGCAGGGAATGCAGTGAATCTTACGCTGATGAGACTGGGAGGGACCTTAGAAGTTAAATCTTACGTTGGTAGGACTGGGAAGGACTTAGAAGTCAAATCTTACATTGGTGAGACTGAGAAGGGCCTTAGAAAGCATCAAATCTTACGTTGATGAGACTGGGAAGGACTTAGAAGTCAAATCTTACATTGGTGAGACTGGGAGGGACCTTAGAAAGCGTCAAATCTTACGTTCATGAGACTGGGAAGAACCTTAGAAGTCAAATCTTTCGTTGATGAGACTGGGAGGGACCTTAGAAAGCATCAAATCTTACGTTGGTGAGACAGGGAAGGACCTTATAGGTCGCCTGTAGGAACACAAAGACTTGTCGATTTTGTAAATCACTTACATCACAAAGACGTGTGCAGGAGAGCTGATGCCATCAATGTGCGCATCACCCACCGCAGGATCCAACCCATGTCACGAAGTGGGAGGCAGCGCGAGCGACTATTTCAGGACGAGAGAATCAGAAGCAAGAGCCTGGAAACCGACGAGAGAATCAGAAGCAAGAGCCTGGAAACCGACGAGAGAATCAGAAGCAAGAGCCTGGAAACCGACGAGAGAATCAGAAGCAAAAGCCTGGAAACCGCCACAATTCACCTCACCCACACCACTGAACAAAACAAGAGAACACGCTGACTGCAAACATCGCTCGTCCATAATTCACACACGGTGTCCCGTAGGTCGGTTGCTAGCTTACTCAGCTCACACATTGAGGTCAGTGGTTCGATCCCCGGTACGAGTGGAAACATTAGGGCGTGCTTCCTTAAGACACTTGTCCCTGTTCACTTAGCAGTAAGTAGGTATCTGGGTGTTAGTCGACTGGTGTGGATCGCATCCTGGGGATACAAAAATTAGCCTAAGTTGCGGAAAATGCTCTGCATAACCAGGGGCTTTATATATAATATGTCACTGATGTCAGCTATGGTCTGTATAAATTGTATCATGTACTTGTAGACATAAACATTATTATTATTATTATTAAAAATGTTAGACATCCCTAGCCTTCCATCTACCTGCCCTCACCTCCTTGACCTCACAGGACCTCGTTCAGGACCCTGTACACTGTGTACCTTAGGCCCATATTGGAGTATGCAGCGCCAGTTTGGAACCCACACCTAGCCAAGCATGTAAAGAAACTAGAGAAAGTGCAAAGGTTTGCAACAAGACTAGTCCCGGAGCTAAGGGGTATGTCCTACGAGGAGAGGTTAAGGGAAATCGACCTGACGACACTGGGGGACAGGAGAGATAGGGGGGACATAATAACGACATATAAAATACTGAGAGGAATTGACAAGGTTGACAGAGACAGAATGTTCCAGAGATGGGACACAGCAACAAGGGGACACAGTTGGAAGTTGAAGACTCAGATGAATCACATGGATGTTAGGAAGTATTTCTTCAGTCACAGAGTTGTCAGGAAGTGCAATAGTTTGGGAAGCGATGTAGTGGAGGCAGGATCCATTCATAGCTTCAAGAAGAGATATGATAAAGCTCATGGCGGAGGGAGAGTGACCCAGTAGCGACCAGTGAAGAGGCGGGGCCAGGAGATATGAATCGACACCTGCAACCACAACTAGGTGAGTACAACTCCACGTTTCCTGTCACCCCACTACTGGCCTTTGTGACCTCTATTGAGGCAGTGTTTCTGTGCCGGTACTTGATAAAGTCCAGCCCTGGGCGAAAAGAAGATATACAACAGGTATAACAGAGGCAACAGGTACAACAGATGCAACAGGTATAACAGAGGCAACAGGTATAACAGAGGCAACAGGTACAACAGATGTAACAGGTATAACAGAGGCAACAGATATAACAGAGGCAACAGGTACAACAGATGCAACAGGTATAACAGATGCAACAGGTATACCAGAGGCAACAGGTATAACAGAGGCAACAGGTACAACAGATGCAACAGGTATAATAGAGGCAACAGGTATAACAGATGCAACAGGTACAACAGATGCAACAGGTACAACAGACGCAACAGGTACAACAGACGCAACAGGTACAGGTATAACAGACGCAACAGGTACAACAGACGCAATATGTACAACAGATACAACAGGTATAACAGACGCAACAGGTACAACAGACGCAACAGGTACAACAGACGCAACAAGTACAACAGATACAACAGGTGCAACAGACGCAACAGGTACAACAGACGCAACAGGTACAACAGAGGCAACAGGTACAACAGACGCAACAGGTACAACAGATACAACAGACGCAACAGGTACAACATATACAACAGGTACAACAGATACAACAGGTACAACAGACGCAACAGGTACAACAGACGCAACAGGTACAACAGACGCAACAGATACAACAGACGCAACAGATACAACAAGTAGAACAGAGACAACATGTACAATAGACGCAACAAGTACAGCAGATACAACAGAAGCAACAGGTACAACAGAGGCAACAGGTACAACAGAGGCAACATGTACAACAGACGCAACAGGTACAACAGAGGCAGCATGTACAACAGATACACCAGGTACAACAGACGCAACAAGTACAACAGAGGCAGCATGTACAACAGATACAACAGACGCAACAGGTACAACAGAGGCAGCATGTACAACAGATACACCAGGTACAACAGACGCAACAGGTACAACAGAGGCAGCATGTACAACAGATACACCAGGTACAACAGACGCAACAGGTACAACAGAGGCAGCATGTACAACAGATACAACAGGTACAACAGAGTGGATTTTTTAATGAAGAAATCTGAATTATGAAAACAGATTGAAGTTAGTGAATTACCCAGAGATTCCATTATTATTATTATTATTATTGAAAAGTAACGGGAATGTAAGGTAATCAGCACTATCCGTTAGTCAGCACTATCCGTTAGCACTATCCGTTAGTCAGCACTATCCGTTAGCACTATCCGTTAGTCAGCACTATCCGTTAGCACTATCCGTTAGTCAGCACTATCCGATAGTTAGAACTAATCGTTTGTCAGCACTATCCGTAAAGTACTATCCGTTCGTTAGAACTAACCGTTCGTTAGAACTATCCGTTCGTCAGCACTACTCGTTTGTCAACAAAATCGTTCGTCAGCACTATATGTTCGTCAGCATATTTGTTCGTCAGAACTTCGTTCGTCAGCACTATACGTTCGTCAGAACTATTCGTTCGTCAGCACTCCGTTCGTCAGCAATATACGTTCGTCAGAACTATCCGTTCGTCAGCACTCCATTTGTCAATACTATCCGTCGTCAGCACTATCCGTTCGTCAGAACTATCCGTTCGTCAGCACTATTCGTTCGTTAGAACTCCGTTCGTCAGCACTATTCGTTCGTTAGAACTCCGCTCGTCAGCACTTTCAGTTCATCAGCACCATCCGTTCGTCAGCATTATCCGTTCGTCAGCACTATTCGTTCATCACTATTCGTTCGTCAGCACTACTCGTTTGTCAGCACCATCGGTTCCTCAGCACTATCCGTTTGTCAATACTATCCGTTCGTCACCACTATACGATCGTCAGCACTATCCGTTCGTCAGCACTATTCGTTCGTTAGAACTATCCGCTCGTCAGCACTGTCGTTCTTCAGCAATATCCGTTCGTCAGCACTATTCGTTCGTCAGCACTGTCATTCGTCAGCACTATCCGTTCCTCAGCACTATTCATTCGTCAGCACTATTCGCTCGGCAGCACTATTCGTTCGTCAGCACTATTCGCTCGCCAGCACTATTCGCTCGGAAGCACTATTCGTTCTGTAACACTATTCATTCGGCATCACAATTCGCTCGGCAGCACTATTCATTCGTCAGCACTATCCGTTCGTCAGCACTATTCGTTCGGCAACACTATTCGTTCGTCAGCACTATTCGCTCGGCATCACTATTCGCTCGGCAGCACTATTCGTTCGTCAGCACTATTCGCTCGGCATCACTATTCGTTCGGCAGCACTATTCGTTCGTCAGCACTATTCGCTCGGCATCACTATTCGCTCGGCAGCACTATTCGTTCTGCAGCACTATTCGTTCTGTAGCACTATTCATTCGGCAGCACTATTCGCTCGGCAGCACTATTCATTCGTCAGCACTATTCATTCGTCAGCACTATTCGTTCGTCAGCACTATTCGTTCGTCAGCACTATTCATTCGTCAGCACTATTCATTCGTCAGCACTATTCGTTCGTCAGCACTATTCGTTCGGCAGCACTATTCGTTCGTCAGCACTATTCGCTCGGCATCACTATTCGTTCGGCAGCACTATTCCTTCTGCAGCACTATTCGTTCTGTAGCACTATTCATTCGGCATCACTATTCGCTCGGCAGCACTATTCATTCGTCAGCACTATTCATTCGTCAGCACTATTCATTCGTCAGTACTATTCGTTCGGCAGCACTATTCATTCGTCAGCACTATTCATTCGTCAGCACTATTCATTCGTCAGCACTATTCGTTCGGCAGCACTATTCATTCGTCAGCACTATTCATTCGTCAGCACTATTCATTCGTCAGCACTATTCGTTCGTCAGCACTATTCGTTCGTCAGCACTATTCGCTCGGAAGCACTATTCGCTCGGAAGCACTATTCGCTCGGAAGCACTATTCGCTCGGAAGCACTATTCGCTCGGAAGCACTATTCGTTCGTCAGCACTATTCGCTCGGAAGCACTATTCGCTCGGCATCACTATTCATTCGTCAGCACTATTCGCTCGGCAGCACTATTCATTCGTCAGCACTATTCGCTCGGCAGCACTATTCGCTCGGCATTACTATTCGCTCGGCAATACTATTCGCTCGGCAGCACTATTCGTTCCTCAGCACTATTCATTCGGCAGCACTATTCGCTCGGCAGCACTATTCGTTCGTCAGCACTATTCGCTCGGCAGCACTATTCGCTCGGCAGCACTATTCGCTCGGCAGCACTATTCGCTCGGCAGCACTATTCGTTCGTCAGCACTATTCGCTCGGCAGCACTATTCGCTCGGCAGCACCATTCGTTCTTCAACACTATCCATTCGTCAGCACTATCCGTCCAAGGGCTGAGATAGTTACCCATCCATTAAGTCATCCACCACCTCACTCATCCACAATTCATTATTATTCCCGATTCATCATTAATTCCCGATTCATCATAATTCTCGATACAACATTAATTCCCGATTCCTCATAATTCCTGATTCGTTATTAATTCCCGATTCAACATTAATTTCCGATTCATCATAATTCCCGATTCATCATAATTCCTAAATTAATAATGTCTCAAAATTTTGCTATTACTCTTTGTATATAGAAATTTAGATAGAATTTAGAGACTTTGACGCACCTGTACAAAATTTAGAGACTTTGACGCACCTGTAACTTATTTAGAAACTTTGACGCACGTGTACATAATATAGAAACTTTGACGCACGTGTACATAATATAGAAACTAACGCATCTGTACCTATAATTTAGAAACTTTGACGCACGTGTACATAATATAGAAACTTTAACGCATCTGTACTTATAATTTAGAAACTAACGCACCTAATCATTCGTTAATTATAGCACATCTGTACATAATTTCTCTCAATTTTAGTGCATTTCTTCTTTATTACATATGAATGGCACCTAATTAACGTATTAACGGCACCTAAATATGGTATTAACGGCACTTAATTAACATATTATTAAATGTATGTAATAATGACAAGTTGGTGATACGATACATAATTACTTGTGAACTTTGAACCAAAGGTACCTAATTAAGTGGCAACTTTGAACCAAAGGTACCTAATTAAGTGGCAACTTTGAACCAAAGGTACCTAATTACGTGTCGCTTTGGACCAACGGTACCTAATTAAGTGTCAACTTTGGACCAAAGGTACCTAATTTAGTATAAACTTTGGACCAAGGGTACCTAATTAAGTGGCAACTTTGAATCAAAGATACCTAATTGTCAACTTTTTTACCAAAGGTACCTAATTAAGCGGCAACTTTTTATCAAAGGTATTTAATTAAATGTCAACTTTGGACCAAAGGCACCTAATTAAGTGTCAACTTTCAACCAAAGGTAAATAATTAAGTGTCAACTTTTTACCAAAGGTACCTAATTAAGTGGCAACTTTGGATCAGAGGAACTTAATTAGGTGGCAATTTTGGAACAAAGGTACCTAATTAAGTGGCAATTTTGGAACAAAGATGGCAACATCTCTCAGAGGAAGAGCTAGACCCGTAGGGGGTCATACAGCTCCTGGGAAGAGGAGACGCAGCTCCATTGCCTCGAATCAAGAGCCTTTCACCAGTTAATTTACTTTTGTGTTATTGTTTGTGGGCGGGCCACCCCACAGCAGCCCATAACCGCCTACAGCCACCCACAGCCACCCCACAGCTGCCCACAACCGCCCACAGCTATCCCACAGCTACCCCATAGCCGCCCACAGCCGCCTATAGCCACCCACAGCCGTCTACACGGGTGTGGGCAAAACGTGTCGATTCGTGTACGAAAAAGCAAATATGGGTTATACGCACACGGACTTGGAATACACACACACGGACTTGGAATACACGCCCACGGACTTGGAATACACTCACACAGACTTGGAATACACGCACACGGACTTGGAATACACGCACACGGACTTGGAATACACGCACACGGACTTGGAATACACGCACACGAACTTGGGATACGCACACACTGGCTATGAGATACGCACACAAATTCTATATAAGCTCACATAGACACACTCCGTATATACGCACACAGGCTCGGAGCATACACACACACACACACACATTATCGTTTCATACACACATGCTCGGAGCATACATACACAGGCTCGGAGCATACACACACATTTTTGTTTCATACACACATGCTCGGAGCATTCATACTCAGACTGGGAGCATACACACGCAGACTCGGAACATACATAAACAGGCTCGGAACATACAAACACAGGCTCGAAGCATACATACACAGGCTCGGAGCATACATACACAGGCTCGGAGCATACACAAATAGGAGGATTGAATCATACACACGAAGGCATGGAGCATATACACACAGGCTTGGAGCATACACACACAGACTTGGAGCATATACACACAGACTTGGAGTATACACACACAGGCTCGGAGCATGCACACACACAGGCTCGGAGCATGCACACACAGGCTCAAAGCATACACACGCAGGCTCGGAGCATACACACACACAGGCTCGGAGCATAAACACACACACAGGCTCGGAGCATAAACACACAGGCTCGGAGCATACACACACAGGCTCGGAGCATACACAAACAGGATCGGAGCATACACACACAGGCTTGGAGCATACATACACAGGCTTAGAGAATACGCACACAGGCTCGGAGCATACACACACAGGCTCGGAGCATACACACACAGGCTCGGAGTATACACACAGGCTTGGAACACACACACAGGATCGGAGCATACACACACAGGCTCGGAACATACACACACAGGATCGGAGTATACATACACGGGCTTGGAGCATACACACACATGCTCGGAGTATACATACACGGGCTTGGAGCATACACAGTATGACACAATAGCATTGGTAGACAGTACTCGAATCCGTTACTATACTTGTTCTAAAGATCGTAAACGTGTGCAAAACAAGTGTACACATGAGACTGTATACATACATGAGTGTATGTGTCTGCACGACTCTCAGGTGTCTGCGAGAGACGTCTCTTACGTTTCTGTGAGATATGTGTCTGTGAGACACTCGTCTCAGTGTCTGTGAGAGGCTTGTCTGTGAGACATCACATGTCTCTCACGTACCTGTGTCTGTGAGACGTCTCTCACAGTATCTGTGAGACACGCCTCTCACAGTGTCTGTGAGAGACTTGTCTGTGAGACACGTCTCTCACAGTGTTTGAGAGAGACTTGTTTGTGAGACACGTGTCTCACAGACAAGATTCTCAGGTCTCTCATGTACCTGTGTCTGTGAGAGACTTGTTTGTGAGACACACGTCTCTCACAGTGTCTGAGAGAGACTTGTTTGTGAGACAAGTGTCTCACAGACAAGATTCTCAGGTCTCTCATGTACCTGTGTCTGTGAGAGACTTGTCTGTGAGACACACGTCTCTCACAGTGTCTCTCATGTACCTGTGTCTGTGAGAGACGTGTCTGAAAGAACATTAAAGGAATGATGTTTGGTTTCCTGTGGTCGACACTCTACTTACCTGGGGAGAGTTGATCTGAAGAAGACGACGAAGGTGAGGTGTAGATGGGTCTCTGCTGGTGGTGGTGCTGCTGGAGGGAGATGGATAGCGCGAGGTGGGGGGGTAGGAGCAGCTCCGGGGAGAAGGGGTCAGCGGTAACGGGCGGCGGGGCGGGCGTGGGGCCGCCACCTCCGCCAGCGGCTGCGGCGGCTGGACTGCCATTGCTGCTGCTGCCGGAGGTGACGGGGGACCGGTATAACAACGACAGATCTCGCACCTCGTTCTCCTCCTGCGCTTGCTGCCGCCGGAGCGCTACCTGCGCTGCCATCACCCGCTGCCGCTCGGCGATTAGCGTGCACTTTGCGCAAATACAGTCGCGCCATCGGCAGTAGCGTTTGTGACCTTTGAGTGCTGATACCACGCCATGGTTGCGGCAGCGGGCGCATTTTGGAGTGCGCTGATACCGCTCCGACGCCCGCAGGAAGAGCGCGGGCGGTAGCGACGACAGCATTTGACGCTGTGCCATCAGGAGGGCATCGCCCACAGGAACGTCCACGTTAGATCCGCTCATGGCGGAGGGAGCCGCCCCGTCACCGCTGCCGCCGGCGCCTCTCACACTCCCTGAAGAAGACGTAATTGTGGCTGAACACTTGCAGGAGCTGGAGTGCGCTGCGTCAAGCTCCTCGTCGCAGGCAACGCAGCTGCCCTCTGGAAGTCCCTGAGACTGGCTGCGGCCCTGCCCTGGAGCGCTCTGACTCGCCTCAACGTTACCTCTAATCAGCAACAAGTTTGGCGGAAGCTGAAACGATAATAATCTCCCTTTAGATCCTTTCCCTCAGTACTCAGGCCAGAGAGCCCGCCTTCACCCAGAAGCCGCTTCCCATTGGTCCAGCCTCCTACCCGCAGAACGAATGATTGGCCGAGAGAGTTGATACAATCAACGGCTCGCGCTCTCATTGGCTGCTTTTGGCGGGCTGCCCAAGAAGTAACTCCGTGAAGGCGCGAAACTCCAAACTGTTGCCAGAATGAAGAATTTTTGTAATAAGGAGCCAGGAAAAGACCTGAAGAATCAGGCAAGGATGACTCAGGATGCCTCTAGATGGTGAGGATGAAGGAGGAAGAGCAGGAGGCTGGGAGGAAGGAGGGGCGTGAGTAGGCGGAGTCACAACACAGAACCACAAGAATGTCAATATTGTCGGAGGGACAGACTAGCCCATGTGCAACTTGGAACCATCCACTTCAAATGTTACTGTTACAAGAATGGCCGCCTTCCACACATGACGCCATGTTTCTCCACTCTAACACATGCTCAACTGACCCTCTTCTAAAAATTAATGTGTATCTCAACACATTCTTCAACAGAGGAACGGGGAACCTGTAACAACAGAACATTCTGCCAGTAAATTTCATTAAACTTTAAAAATAACTGCTTAAAACAGACATAAAACGGTGATTTTATAAATCGAATACAATGTAAATACAATGATCTTCTGTGATAATGCAAAATAAATTTGTCTTTCAGTTAGATGTGGATTTATATACGTAACAATAAACTGACACCGTGAGGTTTAGACCTGGTGGTGAAGACCACACGAGACCTGGTGGTGAAGACCACACGAGACCTGGTGGTGAAGACCACACGAGACCTGGTGGTGAAGACCACACGAGACCTGGTGGTGAAGACCACACCAGACCTGCCTTGTGTATCCCTCACCACTAGCTAGCTTTGTGTATCCCTCACCACTAGCTAGCTTTGTGTATCCCTCACCACTAGCTAGCTTTGTGTATCCCTCACCATTAGGTAGCCTTGTGTATCCGTCACCACTAGGAAGCCTCGTGTATCTCGCTACAAAGTAGCCTCGTGTATCCCTCACTAGGTAGCCACGTGTATCCCTCACTACCAGGTAGCCTCGTGTATCCCTCACTAGGTAGCCACGTGTATCCCTCGCTACCAGGTAGCCTCGTGTATCCCTCACTTCTATATAGCCTCGTGTATCCCTCACTACTAGGTAGCCTCGTGTATCCCTCACTACTAGGTAGCCTCGAGTATTCCTCACTGCTATGTAACCTCTTGTATCATTCCCTACTAGCCTTATGTATCCCTCCTTGCTATCCTCATTCATATTTCCCGCTACCCTCCTGTATCCCTCGTTGCTAGTCTCGTGTATTCTTCCCCGCTAGCCTCATGTATCCCTCCCTGCTAGCCTCGTGTATCTTTTTCTTACCCGCAAGCCTAATGTATCCCTCCCTGCTAGTCTCATGTATCCTCCGCTAGCCTCGTGTGTTCCCCGCTAGCCTCATGTGTCCTTCCCTGCTAGCCTCGTGTATCCCTCACCACATGCTACCTTCGTGTATCCCCCATACTAGCCTGGTGTATCCCTCCATGCTAGCCTCGTGTATACCTCATCACCTGCTAGCCTTGTGTATCCCTCACCACCTGCTAGCCTGATGTATCCCCCCATACTAGCCTGGTGTATCCCTCCATGCTAGCCTGATGTATCCCCCCATACTAGCCTGGTGTATCCCTCCATGCTAGCCTCGTGTATACCTCATCACCTGCTAGCCTTGTGTATCCCTCACCACCTGCTAGCCTGGTGTATTCCTCAATGCTAGCCTGGTGTATCCCTCCATTCTAGCCTGGTGTATCATTCACCACCTGCTAGCCTGGTGTATCCCTCCATGCTAGCCTCGTGTATACCTCATCACCTGCTAGCCTTGTGTATCCCTCACCACCTGCTAGTCTGGTGTATTCCTCAATGCTAGCCTGGTGTATCCCTCCATTCTAGCCTGGTGTATCATTCACCACCTGCTAGCCTGGTGTATCCCTCCATGCTAGCCTCGTGTATACCTCATCACCTGCTAGCCTTGTGTATCCCTCACCACCTGCTAGTCTGGTGTATTCCTCAATGCTAGCCTGGTGTATCCCTCCATTCTAGCCTCACACAAGAGCCTGCTCACCCCTATCCTTCCCTCTGGTTAATCCCTCATTTATCTGCTGCTTTTCATCAATTATCTATCCTCTCCCCTCATTCCATTCACCAGTCAACTCTCCCTCCCTCCTTCCTTCCTTCCCTCTCTCCCTCCCTACTTCAATCTCACCCTCCCTTCCACCCGTAATCCATTACTCTCTCTCTCTCTCTCTCTCTCTCTCTCTCTCTCTCTCTCTCTCTCTCTCTCTCTCTCTCTCTCTCTCTCTCTCTTCATCAATTTTTCCCTCTCTACGTACATACCTCCCTACCTATTTACCTCCCTACCTACCTCCATCAGAAAGGGAGGCGGCCAGTTGTCATAAGGACCTTCTGAACTGTGTCATGTGCACACTACTGTGTCATGTGCACGCTACTGTGTCATGTGAACATACTGTGTCATGTGCACACTCCTGCGTAATGTGTACACCCTTGTGTACACATGACACAGACCATGGAGCTGTAATCTTCTCCAGGCTGAGGGACTGACCACCTCAAACACTTTCTCCAAGGTTGAAGGACTGATTACATCATCTGTACCTGGCCACTACTCCCGCTGCCTACCATCCCTTCTCCTCTGTATTTGACTGAAGAAGTCTACTGTGTGGGCGAAACATTTGAACAGTAAAGATACCCAACTGTTGTACGTGTGTCTTAATCATCAACTTGTTGGTATTTTATACCATTTTTAACAAGAGAAAAGTTGCTTTTGTTGATGAACAAGAGAAAAGTTGTTTTTGTTGAAGAACAAGAGAAAAGTTGCTTTTGTTGATGAAGAACAACAGAAAACTTTTTTTAAGAGAACAGTCACCCTCTCTCTTCTGGCTTTTATTGGTGAATAACAAGTGAAAACTTGCCTATTTTAAGAAGAAAAGAAAAGTCACCTCCCCTCTCTCCTGGCTTTTATTGCTGAACAACAAGATAAAATTTGCCTTTTTTTTAAGCAGAAGAGAAAAGTCACTGTCTCTCTCTCTCTCTCTTTCTCTCCTGGCCAAGAAGAGAGATAAATAATCAATGAGTGAGTGCTCTTCTTTGATTCACATCAATGGTAAGACTAACTACACCAGCCTTTTAATTAACCTTTACATTTTTTTGTTCGTCTCACTGTCTCAGTTCACCTGACAAAGGAGGAGAGGAGCCGCCTTCACCTGGGATGGGATTACTGCTGACGCTTCTCACCTGTGTAAAAACATTACTAATGAGCTGTCACCTAGATATAAACAGTTTTATGTGTGTGTGTGTTTTCTCCCGGTTTGCTTGTGTCCTCCCGGTTTGCTTGTGTCCTCCCGGTTTGCTTGTGTCCTCACGGTTTGCTTGTGTCCTCCCGGTTTGCTTGTGTCCTCCCGGCTTGCTTGTGTCCTCCCGGTTTGCTTGTGTCCTCCCGGTTTGCTTGTGTCCTCCCGGTTTGCTTGTGTCCTCCCGGTTTACTTGTGTCCTCCCGGTTTGCTTGTGTTCTCCCGGCTTGCTTGTGTCCTCCCAGCTTGCTTGTGTCCTCCCGGTTTGCTTGTGTCCTCCCGGTTTGCTTGTGTCCTCCCGGTTTGCTTGTGTCCTCCCGGTTTGCTTGTGTCCTCCCAGTTTGCTTGTGTCCTTCCGGCTTGCTTATGTCCTCCCGGTTTGCTTGTGTCCTCCCGGCTTGCTTGTGTCCTCCCGGTTTGCTTGTGTCCTCCCGGCTTGCTTGTGTCCTCCCGGCTTGCTTTTGTTCCCGGTTTGCTTGTGTTCCCCCGGTTTGCTTGTGTTCCCCCGGCTTGCTTGTGTCCTCCCAGCTGGCTTGTGTTTCCCCGGCTTGCTTGTGTTCTCCCGGCTTGCTTGTGTCCTCCCAGCTGGCTTGTGTTCCCCTGGTTTGCTTGTATTCCCCCGGTTTGCTTGTGTTCCCCGGCTTGCTTGTGTTCTCCCGGTTTGCTTGTGTTCCCCGGCTTGCTTGTGTTCTCCCGGCTTGCTTGTGTCCTCCCAGCTGGCTTGTGTTCCCCTGGTTTGCTTGTATTCCCCGGTTTGCTTGTGTTCCCCGGCTTGCTTGTGTTCTCCGGTTTGCTTGTGTTCCCCGGCTTGCTTGTGTTCCCCGGCTTGCTTGTGTCCTCCCAGCTGGCTTGTGTTCCCCTGGTTTGCTTGTATTCCCCCGGTTTGCTTGTGTTCCCCGGCTTGCTTGTGTTCTCCCGGTTTGCTTGTGTTCCCCGGCTTGCTTGTGTTCCCCGGCTTGCTTGTGTCCTCCCAGCTGGCTTGTGTTCTCCTGGTTTGCTTGTTTCCCCGGTTTGCTTGTGTTCCCCGGCTTGCTTGTGTTCCCCGTTGCTTTTGCTTGTGTTCCCGGCTGCTTGTGTCCTCCCAGCTGGCTTTGTCTCTGGTTGCTTGTATTCCCCGGTTTGCTTGTGTTCCCCGGCTTGCTTGTGTTCTCCCGGTTTGCTTGTGTTCCCCGGCTTGCTTGTGTTCCCCGGCTTGCTTGTGTCCTCCCAGCTGGCTTGTGTCCTCCCGGCTTGCTTACTCCCCATCCTCCTTCCTGGAGGTCGTCGCCTGTATCTATGATTGATAAGATAAGATTGGTTGGGATTTTTAACCCGGGGGAGGGTTAGCCACCCAGGATAACCCGGGGAAGGGTTAGCCACCCAGGATAACCCGGGAAAGGGTTAGCCATCCAGGATAACCCAGGGAAGGGTTAGCCACCCAGGATAACCCGGGGAAGGGTTAGCCACCCAGGATAACCCGGGGAAGGGTTAGCCATCCAGGATAACCCAGGGAAGGGTTAGCCACCCAGGATAACCCGGGGAAGGGTTAGCCACCCAGGATAACCCCAGAAAGTCAGTGCGTCATCAAGGACTGTCAGTCTTATTTCCATTGGGGAGGGTCCTTCAATTTTGTCCCCCAGGATGCGATCCACACCAGTCGACTAACACCCAGGTACCTACTTACTGCTAGGTGAGCAGGGACAGCAGGTGTAAGGAAACATGTCCAACGTTTCCACTCGTGCCGGGAATTGAACCATGGACACTCAGTGTGTGAGGGAAGAGCGCTGCCGACCGAGGTACGGGGGTCCTAAGCTTCTCTCTATAAGACAATGCAGAGGCCAGTCTATCCTCGAACTGGTCTATCTATCAGTTGGTCTGTTTATGTAGGTAGATAATGTCTACCTGAGTATACCTGGAGGGTGTTCCGGGGGGTCAACGCCCCCACGACCCGGTCCATGACCAGGCCTCGTGGTCGCTAGCGATCGAGCTACGGGATACCTGATATTCCTACTCGGATCTTAACATAATTATGTATGGATGACAGGACACCTTTACAGGCTACGTTTCGGTCCTGGGACTTTGGTCACTACAAATTTATGGTCGCGATGATTCTAGAGTAGATAAGTCCCGTCTTCTTGAGTTGGTCTTTGTAAGAACTCACTATTTCATCATTATACGACATATTCAGTGAGATTATACACTTAGGGTTACTAACTCAGAATAACCTAATAAAGTCAGTCACCTTGAGAGAAACGTTGTATTAAAAGATTCCTTTACTACCAGTGTCTTTACTCTCACTTGTCGGCTTTTGGCACTGTCAACTTCCCAATGGAGTTGTTTGGTTCTTTTGACCGGAATAATACCCAGGAAAGCCGTCTAGCACCTAGGGGCTTAATACCGAGTGAACAGGTGTAACAAGTGTGTAAATGCCCTTAAATTCTCTCTCTCTCTCTCTCTCTCTCTCTCTCTCTCTCTCTCTCTCTCTCTCTCTCTCTCTCTCTCTCTCTCTTTCTCAGTTATGTTTGAAAATCCTCCTAAATCCTCCTCTATGTCTGTAAATATTCCCAGATCCTCCACTCTGTCTGTAAATGTCTTTTCATCTTTCTCTTTATTCCCCTCTTTCAGTATTTTACCACAACACTATGTTCTTCAGAGACTTCCTACCCCATCCACTCCTCTCTCTCTCTCTCTCTCTCTCTCTCTCTCTCTCTCTCTCTCTCTCTCCTTTCCTAAATATTGGAATTACATTCACTGTATTTTTTCTGATCTCTGGCAAGTGTCCCATATCAAATGACTTTTAGATGCTAGCTACTGGTTCGTACAATTCTTCTTTTCCGTCTCACAGAATCTATGGTGACATCTCATCAGGTCACATTGCCTTTGATGTATTGACCTCCATCAAAAGTGTTTTTCGTACCTTCTTCCTTGTTGTGTGTATGTTGTCCACTGCCTGTCGGTAAAGTCTTTTCCCCGCAGACTTTCTTGCACTGCCACTGTTTCCACCGAGAAGACCTATCTAAACTGTTTGGTTAACACCTCCCAGATTTCCTTTCGTGAGCTCTCCTCCTTCCTTCAGTCGGTGTGACTGTGAAGCAGTTTCCATCCAGATTTGGCCTTTGCTGTTATATCATTCTCAAACTGCTGCTCAGCCTCTCTCTTCACCCTAGCGTACTCGTTTGTGGCTCTTCTCTTTACTTCTCTGTTCTCATCTCTTCTTCGCTTTCTATAGTTTTTTCACATTCATATCTTCTCTTTTTTTGCGTTATCAGCATCTTGGTTCAATCAATGGCTCTCTTTGACTTTCTCATCCCTTTAAAGTTCTATCTTCTAAAGTCTGACGTCTCGAACCCTCCACTTTGCCTTTTCTTCTCTCTGTGTTTATTTCTCCCCAGGGAACTCGTGTTCTGTTTCACCTATATCAGATATAATCCCAGTAAACACTAAATCCAGTCTTGCTGTTTCATCTCCTCTCTCTTAAGGTGTTTATAACATGCCGACACGTAGTTACCCTTCACAGCCTCCACTCATCTCAGCCTTCTACTTTTCTGGTTCTTCATGTGGGTCCCAATATTCTCAGTCTAATTTTATTTTTATGGTTGAAATCACTCATAATGAATATCTGTGACTGAGCAATATGTGTGCTCTTAGCTGCTCTTGTTATAATGTCAACCATTATTTTGTTGTTGTCTTCATATTCGTGTCTTGGTCCCTTAATGTTATGCAGTGGGTTATATATATCAATGCAATTAGCACTTCGAGTTGCACAGTTTTGTTTGTGCCCATTGTGAACTCGTTCGCCTCCTGTCTGCTTATCCATCTCGTCTCTTGTAAGCTCCACTGATTTCCGAAAGTAGTGCCACTCCTCTGCTTCCTCCGTCTTTCCATATTGATATCCTGCTGGAACTATGGTGTCTGTTATTATTTCACTTAGTTTTGTCTCTGTGATAGCTACGATATCTGGACTTGCCTCTGCTATTCGTTCTTTCAATTCACCATTCTTCTTGGACAATTCATCTTCATATCGTACCTCTTCTTAAAGCTTTATATGGATAATTCCTCCACTACTTCACTCTCCAGATTATTCCATTACCTAACAACTCTAAGGCTGAAGAAATACTTCCTAACATCCCTATATGTGTGTGTGGGTGTGCCAGACGTGGCCCTGGTATTGTTTGGTGTCGCAGTGCTGCCAGGGTATAATTAACGATGTGTTCGGCCTTGAGAAAAGGATAATAACGGCTTTGTTGAGAAAACACAATTAAATGATGACACAGCCGCTGGTGCCAACCATGACGACCATTAACTGCCAGTTAGACTCGCTAATTAGAAGCAGAGTTTAGCACACTCGCCCCAGGGTCTCTCTCTCTCTCTCTCTCTCTCTCTCTCTCTCTCTCTCTCTCTCTCTCTCTCTCTCAACCCAGCAGATAGTTTCTCCACCTCACCACCAGAGTTTCTCCACCTCACCACCAGAGTTTCTCCACCTCACCACCACAGTTTCTCCACCTCACCACCTATGCATTGTACAGTCTATCATTGTACTATCATTGTACAGTCATCATTGTACAGCTATCATTGTATATCATTGTCAGTCTATCATTGTATCAGCCTATCATTGTACTATCATTGTACAGTCTATCATTGTATATCATTGTACAGTCTATCATTGTACATCATTGTACAGTCTATCATTGTATATCATTGTACAGTCTATCATTGTACATCATTGTACAGTCTATCATTGTATATCATTGTACAGTCTATCATTGTACAGCCTATCATTGTATATCATTGTACAGTCTATCATTGTATATCATTGTACAGTCTATCATTGTACATCATTGTACAGTCTATCATTGTATATCATTGTACAGTCTATCATTGTACATCATTTACAGTCTATCATTGTACATCATTGTACAGTCCATCATTTACAGCTACTTTTATCATTGTACAGTCTAGCATTGTATATCATTGTACAGTCTATCATTCTACATCATTGTACAGTCTATCATTGTATATCATTGTACAGTCTATCATTGTACATCATTGTACAGTCTATCATTGTACATCATTGTACAGTATCATTGTACATCATTGTACAGTCTATCATTGTAGTCTATCATTGTACATCATTGTACAGCCTATCATTGTACATCATTGTACAGCATGTCTTTGTACATCATTGTACAGAATCATTGTACATCATTGTACAGTAACATTGTACAGCTTGTCATTGTACATCATTGTACAGCCTGTCATTGTACATCATTGTACAGCCTGTCATTGTACATCATTGTACAGCCTGTCATTGTACATCATTTTACAGCCTGTCATTGTACATCATTGTACAGCCTGTCATTGTACATCATTGTACACAAAAAATGAAATTGTGTACACACAAATCACCTTTAAGCTAGGTGGGATCAAACTGTACTTACCTTCACACCTTGATACCCGACCTTGTAAGTTTGAAGCCGATACGACGAGGCATTCTCAAGGAATCACACAGTCCAATCTGTTACTAGGCTGAAGCCAGAAGAATTTTCTGGATCAAGAGCCTCTTTCACCAGCATCAAGGTACCTCTTGGAAGAGGACAATCACATGTGTTACTAGGCTGCAGCACGTAGTCTATATCAAGAGCCCTTCACCAACATCAAGGTACTTCTTGAAGTGTGTTAACCAGGTCCGTAAGTTCAGAGTATACCCGGATCAACGCCCCGGCTACCCTGTCCATGACCAGGCCTCGTGGTGGATCAGGGCCTGATCAACCAGGCTGTTACTGTTGGCCGCACGTGAACCAACGTATGAACCACAGCCTGGCTGGTCAGGTACTGACTTTAGATGCCTGTCCAGCGCCTTCTTGAAGACAGTCAGGGTCTATTGGTAATCCTCCTTATCTATGCTGGGAGGCAGTTGAACAGTCTTGGTCCCCTGACATTTATTGTGTTGTCACGTATCGTACTCGTGGCTCCCCTGCTTTTCATAGGGGGGTGTTGCACCTCCTGCCGAGTATTTTGCTTTTGTAGGGAGTGATTTCCGTGTGCAAATTTGATGCTAGTCCCTCTAGGATTTTCCAAGTGTATGTTATTATGTACCTATGTCGCCTGTGTTCCAGGGAGTACAAATCAATGGACTTCAACCGTTCCCAGTAATTTAGGTGCTTTATGGTACTTATACGAGCAGTGAAAGTTCTGTGTATATTCTCCAGGTGTGTAGTTTCACCTGCTTTGAAAGGCACCGTTAGTGTACAGCAGTACTCCAGCCTAGAGAGTCCAGCTAATTCTCTGGATCAAGAGCCCCTTCAACAGCACCAAGGTACCTCCTTATAGGGCCTTGTAGTACGTGACCTCCCCCAGCATCCCCCACCAAGGCTCCCCAGGCTCCCCAGGCTCCCCAGCCTCCCCCAGCCTCCCCCAGGCTCCCCAGCCTCCCCCGGGGGGAACAAAAGCATGTAAAAATGTGGCGAGGGAATTAAAAAAACTTGATTAAAAGATCGCTTTCATATGTTGCTGGGAGACAGGCGGGAGGGCAGGCGGGGCCAAGAATCCTCCCCACTCAACATGTGTGTGTGTGTGTTTTTTTTTTAATATTTCTAAGACAGAAAAACAACTCTGACTTAATTAAAATTTTAAAATTAACTTGGCAGGCGATAATCAGCGACGTCAGTTAGTGGAGAGAAATATTTTCCCGGTGGGTTTTACTCTGCTAGGAGGAGGAAGATAGAGAGAGAGGAGGAGGGAGGAGGAGGAGGAGGAAGAGGGGGGAGGGAGAGGAAGGAGGAGGAGGAGGGAGGAGGGAGGAGGAGAAAGGGAGGAGATGGATATTTGGGTGAGGATTTAATAGTTATTCTGGGTAGTATTATGGGGATAGGAAATTATATTTTATCAGGGTGAAGAAGTAATACACACACACACAACACATTAGCCAGGTGGCAGTGGTAAGTTACACGGAGGGGCGGGTCATCGTGGCAGAAACATTTCGAAGTGTTTCTTACACACATACACAGCATACATTAAACAGGCCTAGTGTCTAATTGACATGGCTAGACAAATGGTAACTAACACACACACACACACACACACACACACACACGAATACAGAAACAAGGGGACACAACTGGAAGCTGAAGACTCAGATGAGTCAAAGGGATGTTAGGAAGCATTTCTTCAGCCACAGAGTAGTCAGGAAGTGGAATAGTCTAGAGAAAGATATAGTGGAGGCAGGAACCTTACATAGTTTTAAGACGAGGTATGATAAAGCTCATGGAGCAGGGAGAGCAGAGACCCAGTAGCGGACAGCGAAGAGGCGGGGCCAGGAGCTGAGTCTCGACCCCTGCAACCACAATTAGGTGAGTACACACACACACGCACACGCACAACACGCACGCACACAGTCATAAAGTTATAGAGTTGTTAGGAAGTGGAACACTCTGGAGAGTGATGTAGTGGAGGCAGGTACTGCTTTAAGAAGAGGTATGATAAAGCTCATGGAGCAGGGAGAGAGTGGACCTAGTAGCGACCAGTGAAGAGGCAGGGCCAGGAGCTATGACTAGACCCCTGCAACCATAATTAGATGAGTACAATTAGGTGAGTACACACACACACACACCCAAGAAGACACTTACATTCGACTCAGAGATATGGAGGGAAACGAAATAGGAAGAGGAGAGGGAGAGGTTGCTTATTATTTATGGACTCCATGAGGCAGAAGGGAAGACCTATGACGAAAGAAGACAGGGGAAGGTAAAAGAGATTGAGAGCATCATCGCAGTAACAAGAGAAGACACGACCCAACTGACAAATTTTCAGACTTGGGTGGTACTCAAGGGAAAATAACCGCCCATTCAAATTGACATTCAAGACAGAAATGGTACGAAACAAGATCCTGCAGGGTAAGTAAGTAACTTTATTCAGATTAACACAACTACAGTTACATAGATTATCATACATAGCAGCATATGTGTAAAGAACCCTCCAGGATAACCCAGAAAAGTCAGAAAGAGTGACTTATTTCGATTGGGGTCCTTACTTATTTCCAGAGAGAGTAAGAAGGCACCAGAGGCAGGAAGAGGGAACAGAACAGGTACTGACACACAGGGGAGCACAGCCTCGGGGGAAACAACAAACACAACTGCCCACAGAACCACCCACAGCATCCTCTCAACCACTATCAACCCACACCAACCAAATACAATAACCAGAGACAAACCTCACTCTACACCCACAGCCTTCCCCCCAGCACTATTACCACCACAACACCAATCTACCATACTATCCAGCCCTGCCTACCACACCCTCAGCCAGCACCACCCCCTCCCACCCCCTGAATACAGCTCTGAAAGAAAGCTGAAGGTATGGTATACCAACACTGATGGAATAACAAACAAGAGTGACGAGTGGCAAGAAAGAATCACTGAGGCATCCCCGGACATCATAGCACTCACAGAGACATGGCTAACGGGTGATAACAGATGCGACCTTCCCATCTGGATATCAGATCCTGAGGAAAGAAAGGGTGGGACAGAGGGGAAGGAAGAGTTGCACTGTTCGTCAAAAAACAATCGTGGTTCGAGGAGATGCGAGGACTAGTCAGAGGAGAAGCAGATGACTATAAAGTGCAACACTTTTAACAGGGGTCAAATAGGGAAGGGAAATCCTCCATCACAAATCTCCTGGAGTTCTACAATAAGGTAACACAAGTAAGACAAGAGAAAGAGGGATGGCTAGACTGCATCTTCTTGGACTGTAAGAAGGCTTTCAGTACAATACTACACAAGAGACTGGTTGAAAAGCTAGAGGAGTATGCAGGAATAGTTGAGAAAAGTACTGCAATGAATCAGGAAATACCTGATAGGAAGGAAACAACGAGAGTTGGTACGTGATGAGGTGTGCATGGGTTGAGTGGGGTTCCACAAGGGTCAGTTCTAGGTCTGGGATAGATTCAAAGGTGTCCCTGTTCGCAGACGATGTAACAATAATGAGAAGAATACAAGTGAACGATGATCAGGTAAGCCTACAAGGGGATCTAAACAGGCTGAAAGCCTGGTCCATCAAATGGCTCCTGGAGTTTAACCACAAGTTAAACTAAAGTTTGGGGAAGGACAAAGAAGACTGCAAACGGAGTACAGCATAGGAAGTCAAAAGCTGCAAAACTCACTCAAGTAAAAGGATACTGGGGTGAGCATCATACCGAGCACATCGCCTGAGGTGCATATCAACAGAATAACTGCTGCAGCAAATAGGCGCCTGGCAAACCTAAGAATAGCGTTTAGACGTCTAAGTAAAGAGTCATTCGCGACACTGTACACAGTGTACGTCAGGCCCATATTGGAGTATGCAGCACCAGTATGGCACCCACACCTGGGAAAACACGTCAAGAAATTAGAGAAAGTGCTAAGGTTTGTAACAAGACTAGTCCTGGAGCTAAGAGGTATGCCCTACGAGGAGAGGTTAAGGGAACTCAACCTGACGACACTGGAGGACAGGAGGGACAGGGACACATGATAACGACGTATAAAATACTGAGAGGAACTGACAAGATAGAATGTTTCAGAAATGGAACACGGCAAGAAGGGGTCACAACTGGAAGTTGAGAACTCAGATGAGTCACAGGGATGTTACGAAGAATTTCTTCAGTCATAGAGTTGTCAGGAAGTGGAACAATCTGGAGAGTGATGTAATGGAGGCAGGATCCATACATAGTTTTTAGAAGACATATGATAAAGCTCATGGAGCAGGGAGGAAGTGGACCTAGTAGCGACCAGCGAAAAGGCGGGGTCAGGAGCTGTGAATCGACCCCTGCAGTCACAACTAGCTGAGTACACACTCAACATACAAATTCTGTTAACTTCTCCGGGTAAGCACTAAATCCCTAGGAGTCGTACAGCAGCCCGGGAGATAAGGTAATCATATTTGATCCGAGGAAGGTGAAAAAGGCTTCCATCTATAACTCCCCGGATCAAGAGCTCTCCCTCAACTGGTGTCTGTGAAGATTCATTAGCAAGTCAACACTTGCCACCTCCACCACACATGTACACTGGACCTTACTCAGTGTGTGACCACTGGTGGTACCTGCTGCAACGTTACCTGGTGGTACCTGCTGCTACGTTACCTGGTGGTACCTGCTGCTACGTTACCTGGTGGTACCTGCTGCTGCGTTACCTGGTGGTACCTGCTGCAACGTTACCTGGTGGTACCTGCTGCTACGTTACCTGGTGGTACCTGCTGCTACGTTACCTGGTGGTACCTGCTGCTGCGTTACCTGGTGGTACCTGCTGCTACGTTACCTGGTGGTACCTGCTGCAACGTTACCTGGTGGTACCTGCTGCTGCGTTACCTGGTGGTACCTGCTGCTACGTTACCTGGTGGTACCTGCTGCTACGTTACCTGGTGGTACCTGCTGCTACGTTACCTGGTGGTACCTGCTGCAACGTTACCTGGTGGTACCTGCTGCTGCGTTACCTGGTGGTACCTGCTGCTACGTTACCTGGTGGTACCTGCTGCTACGTTACCTGGTGGTATCTGCTGCTACGTTACCTGGTGGTACCTGCTGCTACGTTACCTGGTGGTACCTGCTGCTACGTTACCTGGTGGTACCTGCTGCTACGTTACCTGGTGGTACCTGCTGCTACGTTACCTGGTGGTACCTGCTGCTACGTTACCTGGTGGTACCTGCTACGTTACCTGGTGGTACCTGCTGCAACGTTACCTAGTGGTACCTGCTGCTGCGTTACCTGGTGGTACCTGCTGCTACGTTACCTGGTGGTACCTGCTGCTACGTTACCTGGTGGTACCTGCTGCTACGTTACCTGGTGGTACCTGCTGCTACGTTACCTGGTGGTACCTGCCTGCTGCTACGTGGTACCTGCACGTTACCTGGTGGTACCTGCTACGTTACCTGGTGGTACCTGCTACGTTACCTGGTGGTACCTGCTCGTTACCGGTGGTTCTCTTACCTGGTGGTACCTGCTGCACCTGTACCTGGTGCACGTTACCTGTGTACCTGCTGCGTTACCTGGTGGTACCTGCTGCAACGTTACCTGGTGCTACGTTACTTTGTAGTACCTGCTACGTTACCTGGTGGTACCTGCTGCTACGTTACCTGGTGGTACTTGCTGCTGCGTTACCTGGTGGTACCTGCTGCAACGTTACCTGGTGGTACCTGGTGCTACGTTACTTTGTAGTACCTGCTACGTTACCTGGTGGTACCTGCGCCTACGTTACTTGGTAGTACCTGCTACGTGCTTGTACCTTGCTACGTTACCTGCTGCTACGTTACCTGGTATACGCACTGCTACGTTACCTGGTATCCTCAGTTACTCTGGTAGTAATTCCTACTGTTACCGCGCTCTGTAACACTGAATCTACTACTACACTGGATGTGATTACAGGTTACTGAAGTTTTCTCAGTTTTCATCATGAGTGCTGTCATCTCCTCTGTTGTGGAGGTGGCTTTCCTCTTTTGTCTATGTACACTTACGTTGATGTGTATCTCTCAGTGTATGTACACTGAGAGGTGTGTATCTCTGTGTATGTACACTGAAAGGTGTGTATCTCTGTGTATGTACACTGAGAGGTGTGTATCTCTGTGTATGTACACTGAGAGGTGTGTATCTCTGTGTATGTACACTGAAAGGTGTGTATCTCTGTGTATGTACACTGAGAGGTGTGTATCTCTGTGTATGTACACTGAAAGGTGTGTATCTCTGTGTATGTACACTGAGAGGTGTGTATCTCTGTGTATGTACACTGAAAGGTGTGTATCTCTGTGTATGTACACTGAGAGGTGTGTATCTCTGTGTATGTACACTGAGAGTGTGTATCTCGTGTACGTACACTGAGAGGTGTGTATCTCTGTGTATGTACACTGAGAGGTGTGTATCTCTGTGTACGTACACTGAAAGGTGTGTATCTCTGTGTATGTACACTGAGAGGTGTGTATCTCTGTGTATGTACACTGAGAGGTGTGTATCTCTCAGTGTAAATACGTAAAGAGATTAATTTAATCAGTATTTTAATCATTAAAGTATTCTTGACTGGCGGTGTACAGGTGACAAACAGCCTTAATGACCCTCATGTAGTCAATAGCCTTGAAACGTGATATATCAACCAACCATCTTTTTAGTCTCTCAGTCCTTTAATACCGCAGGTGTACGATTAAATAGTGGAAAATTAGATATATGTAATCATATATATATATATATATATATATATATCTGAGCCGACTCGTTCCAAGGGACGCTTGCTAGTAACCATATTATGGTGTTACCTTGATCCTTATGATTCTTTCAAGATCACAGAACACTTGTGTGGTAAACAGTGCTTAGCTCCCACCTTGACGCCTTACACTGCTTCGCTATAGATGACTAAACGCTGGGTAGGTGAGTGGTCTAAGGCTTCACGTAGCTAAGCCACACTCGTGAATAGCCACCAGACGGGGGTTCGAATCATGCTGACTGTGATCTTTCTCTGTATGTATCTTGGCTTGTTTCTGCATGGTCATGGTGACGACTTTGAGGGGACTTGGGCTAGAGTTCGTCACGGCCACGCTGGTGGGAGATTCATCCGCAAAAACTTGCATTTGTGGTCACAGTGGGGGGCCCATGCCAACCCCCCTATGGTGTATAAATATACATAGTTGGATGAATCTTATTGTAGCCAGCTGGCCAAGTGGTTTACGCACTGGCCTGGAGTTTTACAACTCACTCGCCATGGGTTCTAACCCCACCCGTACCCTGGTTTGTTTACAGTTATGTTATTACTACTTAGTGAGTCATGATAACCTTAACACTGTAACGAAAGACAGAGTAACAATAACTGTAATCTTCTTCAGAGCCCAGGATAACAACAACACAAAACTATACACAATCGATCGAACATAGAACAGCATAGGATTTAATTTTCTAACTGCGCCCAACACCTCAATTTGACTCTGGTTTTCTTTACTCAGGATTTATACGAAGAGGGAGAGACACTTCAAGAGGATCTACAGACTCGGGATGAACTTGATGCTAATTTAAACACAAACACCGAAGTCTTAACACTTCCTCACACTCCCCTAAACACTATAATTACAGCAAAATATGCAACATCAAGGGACCATCAGGACGGGATAAATATTATCGTAGATGAGAAATTTATCGAGGAAAGAGAGAAGGTAAATACTTCTGAATTTGTTGCTTTCTTTAGTTGATATATTGCGTGGAAGACACTTGTGTTCAGTACAATATGTTAGGTAAAAGGTCACAAGTGCTACTAATGTGACATTTTATTGTGGCAACGTTTCGCTCTCCAGGAGTTTTATCAAGCCTTTACAAACAATACATGGACACAGAGAGGTAGAAGTAGATACCGAGTATCTGGGTATCTTTATGTGTAGACGTTTCGCCATCCAGTGGCTTTATCAATACAATACAATACAAGGCCATGATGGGAAGACTGTAGAACTATATACAAAAGACGAGGTAATCAGTGCCTCAGTCTTGGAGTTGTTGAAGAGCACCGTAGTCTTCACCAACTCCAAGACTGAGGGACTGATTACCTCATCTTTTGTATATAGTTCTCCAGTCTTCACATTATGTCCTTGAATTTGTACTGATAAAGCCACTGGAGGGCGAAACGCCTACGAATTAATACACCTAGATTTTACACATGTGTCTAATTGTTCATCAAAGAAATATATGTACACTGTAACCATGAGTACGTGTTCCATGGGGTGTGGACGGGTACCAGGTGTACAAGAAGAGGACAGCTCGCGTGAAGCAAGTGTGCGACAAGTTAGCAAGACAGGTGTCATACGGCTCAGTGACTGCTGCGCCCTTACACAGACTCCGGTGGCTCCCCTCCCACAAGATGATCATGTGTTTCAACGCCAAGGTGAGACACGAAGGGTTCGCACTGCATCTGGGGAAGGGTAGGTAATCAGGTTTGATCCAACGAAGGGGTGTAGAATAAGTTCCATGGATTGAGAACCCACTATAAAGGTCAGTCTTTCAAGGTGACTGACTGAGTCTCAGGTTTTAGACTTATGGGCAAGTCTGTCTGGGTTCACTTAGCAAATAGATTCTCAGGAATCAGTCTGCTGTTGTGGATCTTAGGAAAGACGCGAAAAAATAAGGCAATAATTAGTTATTCTGGGTTAATAACACTGAAATAAGTAAAAACTCTTAACTTTAATCTTGCAGAAGCCTTTTGTGTGTGTGGATGAGAGAGAGAGGGTGACAGAGAGACAGACATTAATAACAGACATAGTATTATCAGCCAAGTCATGCTGTTCTCTTTGCCTAAATTCGATAAGGAAACTAGTAGTAACAATAGTAACAGCTACAATAACAGTACTAGTAACAGTGAGTGTAAGTAAAATAGTTGCAGTAGTAACAGAACGGTAGTAGCATAAGAAGCAGCAATAAAAGCAGTAATAATAACAACAGGAGGACTAGTAATAGCAGTAATATTAATATTAGTAATATCAATAATATTAATATTAGTAATAGCAGTAATATTAATATTAGTAATAGCAGTAATATTAATATTAGTAATAGCAGTGATAGTAATATAAATAATAAGAGTGGCAGCACTGAGGTACATACCAATGATGGCACAGGTAGGCACTACAACATGGACCAAGTACATGATGGAGGTGGCATTTCCCGGGCACCTGAACAACGCCTCCAACTGGCACTACAAGGCTCAGGCACTCCTTAAACCACCTTTCCGGCGAACAAGGTCAGCTGTTTTATATTCGTAATTATCGTCGTTATGTCCCAGTGTGAGAGTACCTAGCCTGAGGAACATAATAGCTAATTGTGAACATTATTCCCACGTCCTTGGTAAGTTTAAATGTTTATGTTTGGAAGTCTAGATAGGTCTAAGGCTTATCTTCAACTGGGATAGGCCTAAACCAAGTCTACATAGCAGTGCACTTCACATTAGTTAATTTAATGTCAGTGTGGAGCGTATCATTGTACAGGATGTGTTTAACTCGTAGGAGGCCCCGAGTTGGTACAGGACTACTAACTTGGGGCCTCCTACGAGTGACACCCTGTAGTATAACCATAATTTTTAAAGAGGTGGAGGGGTAAGCCAGTGGAAGGCCTCGGTCAGATGACCGAAAGCTCCAGTTGTGGGTCATCATATGACTAAGACCCGCGTCAGGAAACACTTGTCCTGTTTCCTGACAAACCTTACCTAACCTAATCTAGCATCATTGTAGAACAGGGGTTCTGAACCAGGGGTATCCATATCCCTTGGGGGTATGGGAACCAAATAATAGGAGTATGGGAACCAAATAATAGGAGTATGGGAATCAAATAATAGGAGTATGGGAACCAAATAATAGGAGTATGGGAACCAAATAATAGGAGTATGGGAACCAAATAATGGAGGTATGAGACTCGATCTCTGATCAATTTTAAAAAATGTTGTTAGAGTAGAATAAAGTATCAGGTGTGTTGTTAGATATCATATGCAAAGTAACACCAAGCTATTGACGCCTTTTAAAGTCATACTGGTACCTCACAGCACTGGTGGTGTACCTAATAGCACTGGTGGCGTACCTAATAGCACTGGTGATGGTAATAATTTCCAGTCTAGTGAAGGGAGTTAATGCCGCATATTGGACAATCCACTGGGGGATCTGTAATCGTAGAAAGACTAAGAACTCTTGTTGTAGAGCGTGAGATATTCAGTAGTAGGCCTGCTGCAATAGTAGGCAATAGGCCTGCTGCAATAGTAGGCCTGCTGCAGTGTTCCTTCTTTCTTATGTTCTTAAAATGGATAATTGCTTCCATTTCCTGCCGTCTTGCCCGTAGCAAGGAGGCGCTGGCTCTCATGGACAAGTTTGATAAGGTGATGCTGGTTCGACACCCGTTCGCTCGTCTAGTCTCAGCTTACTTCGACAAGGTTGCCACGGGCAAGTTTGCAAAGTACGTATCGGGTTGTCAACTAATGAGATATTTATTGCTACGACGTTTCGCTCGCCAGAAGCATAATCAAGTGTTATCAAGGTGATGGTTTAATTAACGAAGCTTCTGGCCAGCGACTCGTACACGAAGTACACACGAAGTACACACGTCTCTGGTTGGTTTTATATAATAATAATAATAATAATAATAATAATAATAATAATAATCTTTATTTCTACAAGTACATATACAAGGTATACAGGCCTAGCTGACATCAGTGACATACTACTATATAGAAAGCCCCTGGTTATGCTGAGCATTTCCCGCAAATTAGGTAAATTTCATCCCCAGGATGCGACCCACACCAGTTGACTAACACCCAGATACCTACTGACTGCTAGGTGAACAGGGACAGCAGGTGTCTTAAGGAAACACGCCCCCAGTGTTTCCATCCGCGCCGGGGATCGAACCGCGGGCCTCAGTATGTGAACTGAGTGCTCTACTATAAAACAAGAAGGGTGTGTTGTAGCTACATTATTATTAAACTCTTTGTACAAGTTTGAGATGTGTTGTTTGCGATGCAGTTATTCCCAGTGGGCAGGGCCGGGTTAAGGCTTGGCCTTTAGGGTCTGCAGCCCCGGGGCCTCACAGTACCTGTAGCCCCAGGGCCTCACAGTACCTGTAGCCCAGGGACCTCAGTACCTGTAGCCCCGGGGCCTCACAGTACCTGTAGCCCCAGGGCCTCACAGTACCTGTAGCCCAGGGACCTACAAAATCTTAATCAGGTTCTGCCAGTGGGATCTGATACAGACCTATTGTAATAAACTATAGCCGCTCGCACGACATAACTAAAATCTGTCACCCACAGAATGGGTATGGGGTGACTACCACCCACAGTATGAGTATAGGGTGACTACCACCCACAGGATGGTTATGGGGTGACTACCAACCACAGGATGGGTATGGGGGTGACTACCGCTCACAGAATGGGACTCCCAAAGTAAAGTCATTCATTTAAACACCCCTCCCAGCCTGTGTCGTCACATCGTCAGGAGGTACCGTCCCCACAATTCACCGCTCACTACCCGTGAGCCGAGCTTCAAGGAGTTCGTGCAGTACCTGGTGGAGACCATACCTGCCCGAGGCGTCATCACCACCAAGAAAGCCTATATGACGGATCGTCACTGGCGCCATTACTACGCTAACTGCGCTGTCTGCGATATCCACTACGATGTCATTGGTACCATGGAAACAGTGAACCAAGATACAAGGTAACAGTTGCTTACTCGATGATAGGTATCCGTAACCTGTGATTCATCTAGCATTCAATAATAATAATAATAATAATAATAAAAATGATGATGTATATTACCAAAAATCATACCTAACAGAGGATAGCGGAAAGTTAGGTTAACTTAGGTTAGGTAGGTTAATTTAGGTTAAGTGTGTGTGTGTGTGTTAAAGTAACTAGTATTATGGTGCAGGTACATGGTGCACAAGTACCGTCTGGGTGTGAGTGACCACCTGTGGATGAACCACCTGTCCTCCACCACCTCCGAGGAGGCTGCACTCCGCCTCTTCCAGGTAACTTACACAAGAACATTCCTGGTTTCTTGCGTTAACGATATAACAGCGACACGTAAGCGAACAAAGACAATGTTCTGCGTTTGTTGTTGTTCTTGTCAAAACCTTCAGTTATCAAAGTTTGTTTTCACATAATCTAGATTAACTCACTCCTTCCTTATTATCCACGTCAAGAAATTATATATATATATATATATATATATATATATATATATATATATATATATATATATATATATATATACTATATTATGTAACATATTATGTACCATATTATGTAATAAAACATACCTATTGGTAAAAAAAAAAATTAAAAGATGGTGGTAGGAGAAGTGGAATATTCAAATGGCATCAGGAAGAAATCCAAATATTCTTCCTTGAAGCCTTTATCCACTTCTCCGAGGCTATGGGTCCCAATTTGTACCAGAGGTGGACCCCATCCTATATATATATATATATATATATATAATGATTTATTTTGTATATTTTACAGACACTTCCTGGGACGCTGACCATGAAGTTATATCAGCGATTCAAAGTTGATTTTATGATGTTTGATTATGATGTAAAGCCTTACCTCCCCTCCCTCCCTCACTCTCCCTCATGATCTTACCTCCCCTCCCTCCCTCACTCTCCCTCATGATCTTACCTCCCTCCCTCCCTCACTCTCCCTCATGATCTTACCTCCCCTCCCTCCCTCACTCTCCCTCATGATCTTACCTCCCCTAACTCTCCCTCATGATCTTACCTCCCCTCCCTCCCTCACTCTCCCTCATGGTCTTACCTCCCTCCCTCCCTCACTCTCCCTCATGATCTTCCCTCCTCTCCCTCCCTCACTCTCCCTCATAATCTTACCTCCCTCCCTCCCTCACTCTCCCTCATGATCTTACCTCCCTCCCTCCCTCACTCTCCCTCATGATCTTACCTCCCTCCCTCCCTCACTCTCACCCATGATCTTACTCTCCCCCTCCCTCCCTCACTCCTCCCTCATGATCTTACTCCTCCCTCCCTCACTTCCCTCATGATCTTACCTCCCCTCCCTCCCTCACTCTCCCTCATGATCTTACCTCCCCTCTCTCCCTCACTCTCCCTCATGATCTTACCTCCCCTCCCTCCCTCACTCTCCCTCATGATCTTACCTCCCTCTCCCTCCCTCACCCTCCTCCCTCATGATCTTACCTCCCCTCCCTCCCTCACTCTCCCTCATGATCTTACCTCCCCTCCCTCCCTCACTCTCCCTCATGATCTTACCTCCCTCCCTCCCTCACTCTCCCTCATGATCTTACCTCCCTCCCTCCCTCTCCTCACTCTCCCTCATGATCTTACCTCCCTCCCCCTCACTCTCCCTCATGATCTTACCTCCTCCTCCCTCACTTCCCTCATGATCTTACCTCCCTCCCCTCCCTCACTCTCCCTCATGATCTTACCTCCCTCCCTCCCTCACTCTCCCTCATGATCTTACCTCCCTCCTCCCTCACTCTCCCTCATGATCTTACCTCCCTCCCTCCCTCACTCTCCCTCATGATCTTACCTCCCTCCTCCTCCTCTCCTCATGATCTTACCTCCCTCCCTCCCTCACTCTCCCTCATGATCTTACCTCCCCTCCCTCCCTCACTCTCCCTCATGATCTTACTCACCTCCCTCCTCACTCTCCCTCATGATCTTACCTCCCTCCCTCCCTCACTCTCCCTCATGATCTTACCTCCCTCTCCCTCACTCTCCCTCATGATCTTACCTCCCTCCCTCCCTCACTCTCCCTCATGATCTTACCTCCCCTCCTCCCTCACTCTCCCTCATGATCTTACCTCCCCTCCCTCCTCACTCTCCCTCATGATCTTACCTCCCCTCCCTCCCTCACTCCCTCATGATCTTACCTCCTCCTCCCTCACTACTTCCCTCATGATCTTACCTCCCCTTGATCTTACCTCCCTCACTCTCCTCATGATCTTACCTCCCCTCCCTCCCTCACTCTCCCTCATGATCTTACTTCTCCTCTTCCTATCCATGATCTTCTCCCTCTATCCTACTCTCCTTGATCTTACCTCCTGCCCTCCTCACACAGTCTCTGTTTACTTCCTTCTATACCTATTTGTTATCCGTGATGTCTGTATACCATGAATGGTACTGTTTCTCATGACTGTCTTATACCAGGCTGTCGTTATACCAGTGACTGGTACTGTTATACCAGTGACTGGTCCTGTTATACCAGTGATGGTCTGTTATACCAGTGACTGGTACTGTTATACCAGTGACTGGTCTGTTATACCAGTGACTGGTACTGTTATACCAGGTCTGTCTGTTATACCAGTGACTGGTCCTGTTATACCAGTGACTGGTCCTGTTATACCAGTGACTGGTCCTGTTATACCAGTGACTGGTACTGTTATACCAGTGACTGGTACTGTTATACCAGTGACTGGTACTGTTATACCAGTGACTGTTACTGTTATACCAGTGACTGGTACTGTTATACCAGTGACTGGTCCTGTTATACCAGTGACTGGTACTGTTATACCAGTGACTGGTACTGTTATACCAGTGACTGGTACTGTTATACCAGTGACTGGTCCTGTTATACCAGTGACTGGTACTGTTATACCAGTGACTGGTACTGTTATACCAGTGACTGGTACTGTTATACCAGTGACTGGTCCTGTTATACCAGTGACTGGTACTGTTATACCAGTGACTGGTCTGTTAACCAGTGACTGGTACTGTTATACCAGTGACTGGTCCTGTTATACCAGTGACTGGTACTGTTATACCAGTGACTGGTCCTGTTATACCAGTGACTGGTACTGTTATACCAGTGACTGGTCCTGTTATACCAGTGACTGGTACTGTTATACCAGTGACTGGTCCTGTTCTACCAGTGACTGGTACTGTTATACCAGTGACTGGTCCTGTTATACCAGTGAGTGGTACTGTTATACCAGTGACAGGTACTGTTATACCAGTGACTGGTACTGTTATACCAGTGAGTGGTACTGTTATACCAGTGACTGGTACTGTTATACCAGTGACTGGTACTGTTATACCAGTGACTGGTACTGTTATACCAGTGACTGGTACTGTTATACCAGTGACTGGTACTGTTATACCAGTGACTGGTACTGTTATACCAGTGACTGGTACTGTTATACCAGTGACTGGTACTGTTATACCAGTGACTGGTACTGTTATACCAGTGACTGGTACTGTTATACCAGTGACTGGTACTGTTATACCAGTGACTGGTACTGTTATACCAGTGACTGGTACTGTTATACCAGTGACTGGTACTGTTATACCAGTGACTGGTACTGTTATACCAGTGACTGGTACTGTTATACCAGTGACTGGTACTGTTATACCAGTGACTGGTACTGTTATACCAGTGACTGGTACTGTTATACCAGTGACTGGTACTGTTATACCAGTGACTGGTACTGTTATACCAGTGACTGGTACTGTTATACAAGTGACTGGTACTGTTATACCAGTGACTGGTCCTCTGTTAGGATGACTCACGGTGTAATATTTATTCTGTATTCATGTAAGGTGAATTAAATAATTTAATGTTGTGTGATTTGCAAGCTATGTACTGTCTACTCCCTTTATCTTCATCTGCTGAAGAGGGTCTCTCTGAGGCCGAAATATATAGATACTTCCCACTCTGTGTTTTATTTTCCACTCATCTGTGATTTAGATTACAAACACGCACAGCTCCTGGCTTCTGCTAGGCATCCCTATTTATCCTGGGTGTGGCTGTGCTAGAGGTACTGTGTACTTTGATGCAAAATGCTCAGGTTCGAGTCCTGCCCAGGTATAAGTATATCTGGAGAGGGTTTCGGGGGTCAACGCCCCCGCGACCCGGTCCATGACCAGTCCTCGCGGTGGATCAGAGCCTGATCAACCAGGCTGTTACTGCATGTCCGCATGTAAACCGACGTACGAACCGCAGCCCGGCTGGTTAGGTACTGACTTTAGGTTCCTGTCCAGCGCCTTCTTGAAAACAGCCAGGGGTCTATTGGTAATCCCCCTTATGTATGCTGGGAGACAATTGAACAGTCATGGGCCCCTGACACTTATTGTGTTGTCTCAGCGTACTAGTGGTGCCCCTGCTTTTCATTGGGGTGATGTTGCATCTCCTACCGAGTCTTTTGTTTTCGTACTGAGTGATTTCCATGTGCGATATAATGTTTGTAAATAATTTTGCTCATTAGTGAATTTGTATTTTTTGTATTTTTTTCGAGAAATTCACAAGCGGTCACACAACAAGTCGACCATAAAAAAAAAGAGATGAAGATCGACTAGAAAGACTTTTCAAGAATGAGAGTGTGACCAACAGGATCGTAATCTCCAGAAAAGAGATGTGATCTCACCTGAGGCCAGCAAGCAAGCGGGAATAATAAGAAAAGAGAGAGAGTCAGTGTCACTGGAGATATAGTTTTTACAGACTTGGGAACAACATGAATGGTAAACAGTTCACTGTGTAAGCTCCAAGTTCGGTTATTAATTCTGAATATAATATCTTCCCCAGGATGCGACCCACAACAGTCTACTAACACCCAGGTACCTACTTACTGCTAGGTGAAGGACAGCAGGTGTAAGGTGATTAACACCCAGGTACTTACTTACTCCTAGGTGAAGAGGGACAGCAGGTGTAACGTAATTAACACCCAGGTACCTACTTACTGCTAGGTGAAGAGGGACAACAGGTGTAAGGTGACTAACACCCGGGTACCTACTTACTGCTACGTGAAGAAGGACAGCAGGTGTAAGGTAACTAACACCCAGGTACCTACTTACTGCTAGGTGAAGGACAGCAGGTGTAAGGTGACAAACACCCAGGTACCTACTTACTCCTAGGTGAAGAGGGACAGCAGGTGTAACGTAATTAACACCCAGGACTTTTGCCATCACCACGCAATAGTTTCTGTCCTACCATGACACTAATTTCACGTATTCTCTCAGCATATTAAGTATTTTTGTGGTAATAGCACAGCCAAGAATAATTCTTAGTGCTTCATTTTGTGTGTCAAGTCTTGCAATTCGCTGTATGACCCCTGTGGTTTAGAGCTTCTATTTGATTATAATAATAATAATAATAATAATAATAATAAAGTCTTGCAATTGATTTAGTGCGTTTCAGGTCTAACGCTCTTGCAAGGTTATTTTACATAAGCTAAATATATCATGTTGATAGTGTCAACATTTGCACCATATTGAGCTTCACTGATGAATTTTCTGTTTTCTTCCCCCGGAGACGTGTATCCTCGTCAGTCCTCTGGACGTATATCCTCGTCAGTCCTCTGGATGTATGTCCTAGTCAGTCATCTGGACGTATATCCTCGTCAGTCCTCTGGATGTATGTCCTAGTCAGTCCTCTGGACGTGTATCCTCATCGGTCCTCTGGACGTGCCCTAGTCAGTCCTCTGGACGTGCCCTAGTCAGTCCTCTGGACGTGCCCTAGTCAGCCCTCTGGACGTGTGCCCTCGTTAGTCCTCGGACGTATGTCCTCGTCAGTCCTGTATCTGGTTGGGGCGCCATACATCAGCTTCTAGGCCAAGAGGAAGCCTGTTGTTGTTGACTAAAGTGTGCGGGAGTGTGTGGGTGGGTGTTTGGTTCTTATGGGATTGAGGCAATGGAGGATTTACCCGAAATAATTAGGACCTTATTGTTCCGGTTTCTTTTTCCGGAGGAAACTTTGTTTATTTCATAATACACACACAACCCGCACATATAAAAGAGAGGAGCTTACGGCGACGTTTCGGCCCGACTTAGACCATTTACGGGCCGAAACGTCGCCATAAGCTCCTCTCTTTTATATGTGCGGGTTGTGTGTGTATTGTTCCAGTTACGGTATTGTGCCTTTTTTTGTTATTTATTTCATAATTTTCGTTCATATTTGGCTAGCATATTTTTCCCGGTCGTCCGAAAAACAAGGCTTAATGAGGCGTAAACTTTGGTAAGTAAGTATATTCAGGTATACACAAATACAGTTACATAGATTATCATACATAGCAGCATATGTGTAGAGAACCTAGGATAACCCAAAAAGTCAGAGCGACTTATTTCCATTGGGGTCCTTTGGTTCTGTGGCCCTAAAAAAATTCTAACAACAATAACAACGAATAACAATAACAATGATAATAATAATAATAATAATTATAATAATAATAATAATAATAATAATAATAATAATAATCTTTATTTCTACAAGTACATGTACAAGGTATATAGACCATAGCTGACATAAATGACATACTACAACATAGAAAGCCCCTTGTTATGCAGGAAAATTAGGTAAATTTTGTCCCCAGGATGCGACCCACACCAGTCGACTAACACCCAGGTACCTATTTACTGCTAGATGAACATGGACAGCAGGTGTCTTAAGGAAACACGGCTGCATAACCCCTGTGGTTTAGCGCTTCTATTTGATTATAATAATAATAATTAAGGAAACACGTCCTAATGTTTCCACCCGTATCGGGGATCGAACCAAGGACCTCAGTGAAATGAAGAAGGCTGAATACTGGAGTAGTGGACAGAATGAATGAGAGAGTACTGAAACCCGGGGATGAGGTTGAGGTCCTTGGGGTGAAATTTGATTCAAAACTTACTATGAAGAACCATGTAGTAAATCTTGCAAACAAGGTGGCTAGGAAGCTAATAGCACTTAGATATATCTCGCATATGCATGATGGTAGAGGCTGCAAGACTGTATGAGGCACAAGAGTGCTCGCACCTCGAGTATGCTCCACTTTCTCAGATTGCCTGCCCCCCCTTGTCATCTACGACTTCTTGACAGAATAGAGAACAGAGCAAGATGACTCATCGCGACCCAACCCGGACAGATCTGTCATTTCAGCAGAGCCTTCAACACTGAAGGGATGTAGGTGGCCTCATTGTTATATACAACACCAATATTGTCAAGGTACCACACTCGTCAGCGAGAAGACATCTACACAACAAGACGGGCAGCAAACAGCAACTACACTCTGACTGCAACCTTCTCCTAAACAACACCTTGTCTGATGTCAGTTATTCCTAGGATGACTCGTGTCTGGAACATGTTTATACAGTATAATGACATCAATGAAATAAAGTCAGTTGACCAAATGAAATCGCTGGTCCACAGATGGCTCCAGCTTCTCCCTGTTCCATATTTGTATGTCTTATAACAATTAAAAGGCTTTAAAATGAACTGATGTAGGTAACAGCTCTCACCCTGTAAATAAAGGTAGGAACCCTTAACCCAACCTTGTAAGAAGAAGAAGAAGAGAAAGAAGAAGAAAGTAATCCTGCTAATCCTGCTGGTGCTTAGGCCTGGAGTCCACCTGATCCAAGTTGGGAATTTATTGTTCCCGTTTCTCATTCTGGAGGAAACTATTTCCTGTCTCATTCTCACCATTCTCACAATTGGATATGCTGAATATTGAAGACAGAGTAAAACAACTTAAAATAAATCAAGTTTATAAAATTGCTCACAAACAGTGTCCAGAATATCTTGCTGCCAATTTTGTCAAGGTTGGGAACCAAAGCAGTCATAGTACTAGGGGGAGAGAGCACAACTTTGTAGTTCCCACAGTCAGTGGCCAGGCTTCAAACACCTTTTATTGCACAGCAATAAGGGAATGGAACAGACTGCCTGCACATGTCAAAGCCAGTCATAGCATCAGCCAGTTCAAGAAGAGAACCAAAAGGTACCTAATGAATGTAGCGACAGAAAGGGAGGAGAATGATTTTTTATTTTTTAGCTAACACACATGTATATGTAAATAACTCTTTTGACCTTATTCCTAGTGTATACATATATCCTTTATAATATAATAACATATATATCCTACAATGTAAAATATTAAAGTATAAAAAGGACCCCAATGGAAATAAGTCACTCAGTCTGACTTTTTTGGGTTATCCTAGGTTCTCTACACATATGCTGCTATGTATGATAATGTATGTAAATATATTTGTGTATACCTGAATAAACTTACTTACCGGCATTATAGAGCCCTGAGTCCCGGAGTCCAGGAGTCAGGGCTTAATGAAGCATCATCTGGTGGCCCTGAACAACCTCAATCACAACAAGGATGCAGTTAACCAGGTTGTTTGTGAGTGTCATTATTTTGTTCATGTTTATTTGTCCCCTCATGAGAGAGGGGGATGGGAGGAGGGCTCTTGATCTCTGGTGAACTGGTGGTTTTTGATATATGGAATTGTATCTGTGCTCCAATTCCTCAAATCAAGGACCCCAATAGAAATAAGTCACTGACTTTTTTTTCGATTAATAAGTTTATTTAAGTATAGGTACACATAAATACATTTACCCAGATTATCATACATAGTAACATATGTGTAAATTACCTAGGATAACCCCCCCCCCCAAAAAAAAAAAAAGTCAAAGTGACTTATTTCCATTATTGTACTTCGTGTACCTGTGCCTAAATAAACTTACTTTCTTCCCCCTACTCCCCCCCCAGGCACTGTATGGCCCCTAAGGGTTTAGAGCTCCCCCACGAATCATAATAAGAAGGTTAATTTGTTGGGTAGTAGTGCTAGGATTGTTTTAGCTTCCTTGCCTGGCCTTGATGACTTAACCTACATTAAGGTTGAGAGATAAGATAGGGTGAGATTCTGTTTGGATTTTTAATCCCCGAGGGTTAACAACCCAGGATAACCCAAGAAAGTCAGTGCATCATCGAGGACTATCTTGTCTTTTCTTCCATTGGGGGTCCTTCAATCTTGTCCCCCAATGTTCACTGCCATCCTTGATAATATTGCACCAGTTAAAGAGGTTAGGATTAAACGAAGAACTGAACCCTGGATGACTACTGAGATATTAGATAATATGAAATTCAGAGACCAGTTGATAAAAAGATTTAAGGCAAACAGACAGGATATTGCAGTGCTAAATGAATTCCAAAGGATGAGGAACAGATTGCAGAGGCTTATAAAAGGTGCAAAAGCAAGGCACTATTGCTCAAAAATCGAAGAGTACAAGAATAACCCTAGAAGCTCTGGCAACAACTAAAACAGTTGGGGTATAGCCATAAACTCGTAGATAGATCTAACATAGTACTAAATGTCGATAACGAGGTATGCCATGAAACAACTAAAGTGGCAAATTGTTTTAATTCATACTACACAACTGTCGCATCAACACTAGTAAGTAAGCTACCAGCTGCATCAAATACCTTTAACACAGACTCTGATAAGTTTAAAACATACTATACCAATAAAGGGGTAACTCCAAACAGTTGTCGACTAGTAAGTGTATCTCATGACTTCGTGCAAAAAGAACTAAGCAGGTTAAACCCAACTAAGAGCACCGGCCCAGATAACATCCCGTCTAAGTTCCTAAAAGATGGTGCCTCTGAACTGGCACTCCCCATTGCTCACATAATAAATTTGTCCATCACCACTAATACAGTACCAGAGGGGTTCAAGGAGGCCAGAGTTACTCCTATCTTCAAGAAAAATAGTAGGTCTGATGTCAGCAACTATAGGTCTGTTAGTATACTTAGTGTAATATCCAAAATTTTAGAGAGGGCGGTGTACTGTCAAGTAGTTAAGTATCTTAATGACAACAACATTCTTCATAGTTACCAATCAGGCTTTAGGAGCTCTTACTCAACCGACACCTCCCTAATTAATCTGATGGATTACATGAGAACTGAAATGTCGATAGGGAACCTCATAGGAATGGTAACTTTAGACTTGCAAAAGGCCTTCGATACTGTCAACCACAATGTATTATGTAAGAAACTTCAAGCTATCAGCATAGATTCCATAGACTGGTTTAAGTCCTATCTTAACAATAGGAAACAAATTGTCAAAATCAACAAAACAGAATCAGAACCACTGCCAATAGCATGTGGAGTTCCCCAAGGTAGTATTCTGGGTCCCTTATTATTCCTGTGTTATGTAAATGACATGCCCATCAGTGTCAAGTGCAAACTCCTACTGTATGCAGATGACAGTGCTCTGTTAGTGTCAGGTAAAGACCCACAAGATATAGCTAATGTATTAACACTGGAACTGGAGTCCTGCAGCAAATGGTTAGTAGACAACAAACTATCCTTACATCTCGGGAAAACAGAAGCCAAACTCTTTGGCACGAAATATAAACTGAGAAGGGTAAATTATTTTAATGTCCGGTGTAATGGGGAATCCATCACTTCAGTTTCCTCAGTAAAATATCTGGGAATCCCCTTTGACCCATGCATGTCAGGAAAATTGATAAGGAACAGTGTAGTAAAGAAAGCGAATGCCAGACTGAAGTTCCAGTACAGACAAGCACAGTGTCTACCTACTGAGGCTTGCAGGACCCTATGTCTTGCCCTTATACAATGTCATATGGACTATGCTTGCTCTTCATGGTACTCTGCCTTGACAAAAAAACTGAAAGATAAACTGCAAATCACCCAGAACAAAATGGTAAGATTCATCCTAGACCTGGGCCCAAGAGAGCATGTAGGCCTGGATGAATTACAACAGTTGGATATGCTGAATATTGAAGACAGAGTAAAGCAACTTAAATTGATTCAAGTTTATAAAATTGCTCACAAACAGTGTCCAGAATATCTTGCTGCCAATTTTGTCAAGGCTGGGAACCAAAGCAGTCATAGTACTAGGGGGAGAGAGCACAACTTTGTAGTACCCACAGTCAGTGGCCAGGCTTCAAACACCTTTTATTGTACAGCAATAAAGGAATGGAACAGACTGCCTGCACATGTCAAAGCCAGTCATAGCATGAACCAGTTCAAGAAGAGAGCCAAAAGGTACCTAATGAATGTAGCGGCAGAAAGGGAGGAGAATGTTTTTTTATTTTTTTAGCTAATGTACATGTAAATATAAATACTGTAACTCTTTTTACCTTATTCCTAGTATATATTCTTTATAGTATAAAAACATATATCTCCTACAGTGTATAATATTAAGGTATTAAATGGACCCCAATGGAAATAAGTCACTCTGACTTTTTTGGGTTATCCTAGGTTTTCTACACATATGATGCTATGTATGATAATCTATGTAACTGTATTTGTGCATACCTGAATAAACTTACTTACTTACCCATGCCAGTCGACTAACACCCAGGTACCTACTTGCGTGCTGGGTGAACAGGGACAGCAGGTGTAAGGAAATACGCCCAGTGTTTCCACTCGTTCGGTGATTGAACCACGGACACAAAGTGTGTGAAGTGAAAGTTTTTGGTAATAGTCAACTAAGTGCTTTTCTTCCCATTTTGGCTATTAATTATAGCTAGCTTGAATTGTACAGTATCAAACTACTTTTACAGTTAATATATATTTTTGTTGTGCAGATGGTAAAAGACAACTTAACCTGGCAGAACCCACCTAACTCATCCTAAAACAACTTAAAACAATTCTGCCTTACTCTGCTATTGGTAGATATGTGTCTTTGCAGTGGAGTCTTTAATTGGTACAATGTAAAGCATTTTACCATTAGAGGATTCCACTGCAAAAAAAAAACTGACTTTTTTTTTTATCACTTGTCAGCATCCTACCTCCAGGTTGCAATAATAATAATAATAATAATAGTGATGATAATAACAACAAAAAGTATATAAACATATGTTATATGAATTTCCCCTTCAATTTCAAATTAGAAAATTTTTAATTTCAGAGTATGTTAAAATAGCAAGACATGGTAGGAGGTAGTGGGATGGAGAGAGATGACAGTGTTGGAGGAAGACTCCATCGTGACTACCGAGGCGGAGGTGGAGGAGGAGGAGGAGGAGGAGGGAGAGGAAGCGGGCGGTACCGTCGAGGACTGACCCATCATCGCCATGTTATCCCAGGTGAACGCCGTGGCGTTCCTGAACAAGGACATCCTGGGGAGGATGAAGCCAAAGCTGACCTGGAGAAGATGGATATTGTAAAACACCGACCACATAAAGGTGCAGCACTATATTTCATACATTGCTCTTACATACCTCACTGATAGTGGCTCTTCATCCTAGGAATTAGAGCTACTTGGCCCTTCCTTTGATGAAACCAGATTACCTCCCATTTCCAAGGCACTTCATGATCCCTACAGATTTAGTTCTTTCTCATAATTATGCATATTTCATAAGCAGTTTATAACAGAAAATTGTTTATTAAAATTCTAATCTTTCCAAAAGTAACAAGAAACTTGGTGTGGTGAAAATGAAGGATTTTATATTGAACATTCCCAAATATATTTTTCATGTAAGAACAGATATTCTAAGCTAATTTATATGAAATTATTGTGTATAGGTAAAAAAAATCCATTTTTGTCCTAGTGTACATAATTATTTAATAATGTGCATTGCAACTGTGACTTATCCACATCGTATTATTGATGTAGTATACAATACCGATAAGTTGATGAATAAAATACACATGCAGCATTAGGGTATCTTTATTGCCAAAAGGTTTTGCCTGCACAGCAGGCTTCTGCAGTCTAGGCTGGAATATTGCTGTACACTAACTGCCCCTTTCAAGGCAGGTGAAATTGCTGACCTGGAGAGTGTACAAAGAACTTTCATGGCACATGTAAGTACGATAAGGCACCTAAATTACTGGGAACAATTGAAGGCCCTTGATCTGTATTCCCTGGATCGCAGGCGAGAGAGAGTTACATGATAATATACACTTGGAAAATCCTAAAGGGATTAGTACCAAACTTGCACACGAAAATCACTCCCTATGAAAACAAAAGACTCGGCAGGAAATGCAACATTCCCCCAATGACAACACAATAAGTGTCTGGGGCCCAAGACTGTTCAACTGTCTCCCAGCATACATAAGGGGGATTACCAATAAACCCCTGGCTATCTTCAAGAAGGCACTGGACAGGCATCTAAAGTCAGTACCTGACCAACCGGGCTGTGGTTCGTACGTCAGTTTGTGTGCAGCCAGTAGTAACAGCCTGGTTGATCATACCCTGATCCACCACGAGGCCTGGTCTCAGACCAAGCTGCAGGGGCATTGACCCCCGAAACCTTCTCCAGGTAAACTCCAGGTAATGGCTGAGGGAGTGATCACCTCAAAATTGCTCCTACTCTCTCCATTGTGAGATTCGCCTTTATTCAACTCAGGAAACATGATGCGGAGGTGAAACATTTTGGCAGTAAAGATACCCGAGTGTTGCACATTTGTCTTATGCTGTCTATGTACCCTATCTTTTTTGGGGCAGCGATGAATGAACCATGCTGGTAATTTTTTTTTACCACACCAGCTGTCTTTCACCAAGGCAGGAGACTAAAAGAAAGGATGCATTCACAATTATTAATTCTGTTGCTGTCTTGTCAGATAGGTAAGGTTTGTCAGGAAACAAGACAAGTGTTTCCCGACGCGATTCTTAGTCTTATGATGACCCGCAGTTGGAGCTTTTGGTCATCTGACCAAGGCCTACTGCTGGCTCACCAGTCCATCCCTTTAAAAATTATGGTTAGGACTCATAATTCCTAGTAGGTGTCAGGTGTGTGTAAATATTACAGTACATAGTATACTCTGAACAGCAACATCCTTGCCTCTTCTTTAGGACTCAGGTCCATCTCTCTGATCTATTTGAATCCCTCCATAAATGTTGTAATTATAATTTTATCATCTATGAAATTTTTATGTTGCAGATTTAAGTCGAGGATTTAGCGAAGATTCCAGAATATCTAAACAGCTAAGGCGGTTGTCCCGAGAAGATGATTCTGAACGTTACCTAGCACAAGTTCAACAGCTGCAGGTTAGAATGTCAAGTTGTTTTTCCAAGGTCTTAAATTCTTGTTGCTTCACTGCCTGTGAATTTAGGAATTTAATGCATTGACAAGGTGGAAATTTAATACGTACAGGAATATATTTTTCACAAGGGGAAAACAGCTGTTGTAACTGTACAGTCATTCATTCATTCTTCCAGTTATTCATTATGCTAAGGATTATGAATACTGTACAGGAAGGCCTCTCTTATACAGCACCTATTTTCGGTGTTTCACGTTTTTGTTGGCTTTCAATTGAGTCCTTTTTCATTATCTTTGGTGTGTTTACCGCTGCTACACCGTTGTCATTTTTGTTCAACCGTTGCATAAGGAAAGGACGACTGGTGCCATATTTAGAGCTGTATGAATGGGGCTCTCCTGTACTTGAACTTGTTAATTAACTTGGGAAAATGATGCATTTTTAGTAAAATATTTGAATAAGCGCCTAAAAGAAGAAGAAAATCTATTAGTTTCTAGTAGTTCAGTAGGTTAAGATTACTGTACTGGGAACATAATTGCAATAACATTTTGTAATGTCAAATATCTGGTGGTCTCACTGAGTGGCAATAGAAAATCTACATTGACAACTGTTGAAATTATGTCCATTATTGAATGGTACTTGCCTAATACAAAATTTAATGGAAATTTAAAGACTACAGCACAGTACAGGTTGACTATCACTAATCTGGCAAGATCAGGACCTGTATGGTGCTGGATTAGGGATTTTGCCAGATTACAGACTGGTTAGGGTAGAATACACTTAACCCAACGGCGATATTTATGCATCGGCAATTTCACCCACTTTACGCCCTATTTTTGGTCCATTCCACTGTTCCAGTTTACAAACTCATAGCTATTTCACTAGTATTCCTTCTATTCTCTCAACTGAGTACAAGAAACTGCCCATTTACCTATTTCAACTACCCAATAAAGTGGTCAGAAATCAATAGGGTCCAGAATAAACAATGCAGATATTCCTGGCACTAAAATAACATTTTCTCTGTTCATTAGTCACGTTTCCAGGCCCCTCGTATTAACGCTTGCTTTCCATTTTGAATTTTTATTCACACAAAAAATAGACTACTGCATTATTGTAATAATTGTATAAATAATGTCAAGCCATTTGTGACTACGTATTAGACCGGCCAGTTTGACATGTATTGGATGGTGACATCATTTGTTTACTCTTGAATTCAACATCGATGAAAATCAAACATTTCCTCTAGTTTGAGCTCAATTTCAAGGCACTTTCTGTCATGAAACCAATCAAAATCATATCTATTTCTGTAATATATTTTCCATTCTATCAAATGAGACCAAAAAAAAACGAGAATACAACCATAAAAACCACACGAAAATACACCGCAAAGTCGCTGTTTTACACCATAAACACGGTCGCAGTTTTTTTCTCATTATGCACTGCGTGCTGCAGGATTTTTTTTATATAGTACACACTTACCACACATACCTATTCTCTCATGTGTAGGCCCAAATTTACTGGTCACAGTTTATCTGAGTGAGCTGAGCTCATGGCGACCTACAGTGACTTCAAAGCCATCTTATCTTTTATGAACAGTGTATGGTGTATGTGCTTTACACAACGAGACGCATTTCTATCATTCGTTGGAACCATGGCTTGGGCTAAAAGTGAGCAGGTTATAAAAATAAATGGAAAAAAAAGAAATTGGTATGACCTATGTAGCATAGTAGCTGCAGGTTGGTGTGGCGACCCGGAAAATTTGAAATTATGCTAGCTGAAATTAGTGCCGGATTACTGATGGAACCGAATTACTAATGAAACCAGATTACTGATTGTCAAATTAGTGATGGCTGACCTGTACTGCAAGTGTATTTTCAGTGCACTGGAGCAAAAAATTGTGACAATGCCTTCTGCAAAGATAAATTTTGATTATTGCAGACATGAAAATTTTATTTTTGTTTAAATCTACTTTTGTTTATAGTATATATACAGTACAGTACTAACTTTTGTATGCTTGCAGTAACTAATAAATTTTCCATGCTGTATTTTTTCTATATACAGTGGACCCCCGGTTAACGAAAAAAATTCATTCCAGAAGCCTGCTCAAGTGCCATTACCGAACGAATTTACTTCCTTAAGAAATATTGTCACGTAGGTTAGTCTATTTCAGACCCCCAAAAATACACTTCCACAAGCACTTACAATATTATACTTACATAATTGTACGATTTCCGGGGTGTTCGTTAGCTGGGGGTCCACTGTATTTTATATATTTTATATTACAGGTACAACACCGATTTTCCGGCATCCTTGGTTCCTAGGCTTTGCCATATATTGATTTTGCTGGACTAACAATGGTCATATAATAATAATTCAACAATACACTTCTGACCCACCATGGTCTGCTGGAAACTTAAATTAGACATCATAAATGAAATAGGTTCATTTATTACTGTATAGGCACTCCTCACTTAACAACCAAGTTTCATCCCTACGAGTAGTCATTAAGCGAAGTGGTTGATAAGCCTGGAGCACCCCTTACCAATATTTCAAGCATATTGTACTGGTAGTGGGTTTGTGTCAACCATCTTTAGATATTGTTTTAATGTCACCTTTGCACCATTTATAACATTTTTTAGTATACTACGTATTTTTAAATGTTTATACAGAAGGGTACTGTATACTGTAATAAACACAATAGAGGAAATCAGCTCTAATAATAATATTACTTAGGTTTGCATACTGTAAATGCAAGTGCTTTTAAAAAATCCCAGTAAAAGTCCGTAAAAATAAATATTAATAAGTCCGCGTGATTGTTAAATAGGTAGGTCGTTACGTAAGGAGTGTCTGTAATTACAAAGAACGTTGCAGTACAACCACTACCAAAGTGGTCAATATGAGAATTTTACTGGCACTCTGAGAGCTGATCATGAACATTAATTGTTAGCAAAATATGCTAAAAATTGCATAAAATCAATTTTAATTGGTAGCAAAATATGCTAAGAATTGCATAAAATCAAAGTTAATTGTTAGCAAAATATGCTAAGAACACAAAATCAAGGTAAATTGTTAGCAAAACATGCTAAGAATCACAAAATCAAGGTTAATTGTTAGCAAAATATGCTAACAATCCCACAAAATCAAGGGATCACCACCAGCACCTACAGTGTAAACAATATAAGTGAACACACACTACATACAACACCATCTGTTGCAGCCCAGTAAACTATTTTGACAAAAAAAAGTTGTCTCATAATTTTGTCCAGACTAAAAGAGGTGCCAGACGATCCGTTGTTGGTAAATTGGTGTTATACCTGTATTGTATACCGTTTTCATCCATTCAAGGGAAAGGGGTGCCTTGATCCTAGTGAATGGCTCTTGGTCTAAGGAATTTGAGCTACCCTCTACTTCCACAGATCATATCTGATCACATAACATTCCATAGACACTGTATGACCTCTACAGGTTTAGCACTTCAACTTTAAATACAATAATAACTTCTTTCAACAAACCAGCCATATCCCACCAAGGCAGGGTGGCCCAAAAAGAAAAACAAAAGTTTCTCTTTCCAACTTTAGTAATGTATGTATACAGGAGAAGGGGTTACTACCCTCTTGCTCCTGGCATGTTAGTCGCCTCTTAAGACATGCATGGCTTACAGAGGAAGAATTCTGTTCCACTTCCCCATGGAGATAACAGGACTATCAAGAACTATCAAGAAAATAGAAGAAAACCCAGAGGGGTGTGTGTGTATATATATATATTCTTTTACACGCATGTGTAGTGTGACCTAAGTGTAAGTAGAAGTAGCAAGACGTACCTGAAATCTTGCATGTTTATGAGACAGAAAAAAGACACCAGCAATCCTACCATCATGTAAAACAGTTACAGGTTTTCATTTTACACTCACTTTGCAGGACGGTAGTACCTCCTTGGGCGGTGCTGTCTACCAACCTGCTACCTAGGACAATAATAACTAATAATAATAATAATAATATATTGTACCTTCACTGTATTCTTATATTTGATTATATTTTTATATGTACAATTAAAAAAAAAAGTACAATAATGCATATGTTTTTGACAGGAATCAATTATGCTAAATGAAAATGTGAAATATGTTCGCCGTAATGCTGATCACATATTAGACTCTCTATTTGAGAGCCTTCATGCTGCTCCATCACCTCCATGCCGCTGGGAAATTACTCGATGTATTGGACGTGTTGGTCATGTCATGGAAGGAGACATAAAGAGGTAAGCAGATCCTTGTATTTATTTGTCAGATACACTAAAATTTGTTTTAACACGCTGGCCATCTACCACCAAGGTTTGTGACCTAAAAAAGAGACGACACATTCACCATCATTCATTCAGTTGTTGTCTTGTAAGGAGTGTGCTAATATCACAGTTCAGATAGCCCTCTGAATAATTACACACCTCCTCCTAATCTCCAGGTTATGAATTGTCTGTATAACGTTCACAATACACATTGCCCTCAAACACAACATCTTCCCTGCCTCCAGCCTTTTCCTCACTACAGCATTCAATAAATACCCATACTTCACACCCATACAACAATGTTGGTATCACTATACTCTGACAGATTGACATTATAATAAAATAATTTCTTAGTGAAATCTGCCTCTTGACTTTGTAATTTTGAAAACACCTGTTTCTTTTCTTTTGGAAGAATTGATAGCATCATATATATTTATTTTGTTTCTTTAGATTTATAATTACTGCATTTTTATTTATATTGGTTTCTCTTTTGCCAGATATGTGGATGTGACTTTAGATCGATTAGAAACATGGAGAGCCGCAGAGATGAAGGTGTTGGTCTTGAGATGCATCTTAGAGATGTTGCGGTTGGATTCTTCTGGGTCACAGTTAGATCAGGTGAGCAATAATAGAAGTAATGTATATAAAAACATAGCCCTCATATATGAGTATAAAAAATAATAAATGACTCACATGATGTAATTGATGTAGTAAATTGCCATAAAATGTGCCAGGCACCACAAGAGTGGCTACACTCTCCTATCTACTACACGAAACCCAAAAAAGTTGAAAACACTTTTAGAGCATCAAGTCCTAAGATGGAGTATGTACATCGAGAGTTGCATGTCTTTTTGTGGATACGTTCTAAGAGTTTTCTTTGATCCCTGTTTTAAGATAAAGGTATTTTTAGCTGATAGTACGCAGTTTACCCAAAGTTTGGTGCTAATGACCTCTGACAGTTACAACAGAAAGAAGAGTCCTGAGACTCCAAGCATGAGCTTATGTATTGCATTTCACAGAATATCCACTTCTGGAGCATATCAGTGATGTCACACACACTCATATATTAAATTACTGTAATAAGCATCTGGAGTCCTGGAGGTGGGAAGCACAGGAGGGGTTTGGGATATTTCCTGTTTAGTGACATCTAAATTGCTATATCTGTGTGCCTCTGGCAAGACAGTGATAGTGTGAATGATGGTGAAAGTGTTTCTTTTTCACTTCCTGCCTCAATGGGAGACAGCCAGCGTATTAAAAAATAATAAAAAATAGTAATACTACTGCTCCTAGGTAGTAGGTTGGTAGACAGCAATCGCCCAGGGAGGTACTTCCGTCCTGCCAAGTGAGTGTAAAACGGAAGCCTGTAATTGTTTTACATGATGGTAGAATTGCTGGTGTCTTTTTTTCTGTCTCATAAACATGCAAGATTTCAGGTATGTCTTGCTACTTCTACTTCCACTTAGGTCACACTGCACATACATGTACAAGCATATACAGTGGACCCTCGGTTAACGAATACCCCGGAAATCGTGCAATTATGTAAGTATAATTTTGTAAGTTCTTGTGGAAGTGTAGTTTTGGGGGTCTGAAATAGACTAACCTACATGACATTATTTCTTAAGGACGTAAATTCGTTCGGTAATGGCACTTGAGCAGGCTTCTGCAATGATTTTTTTTCGTTAACCGAGGGTCCACTGTATATACTACACCCCTCTGGATTTTTTTTTCTTACTGGTTCTTGTTCTTATCTCCATGGGGAAGTGGAACAGAATTCTTCCTCCATAAGCCATGCATGTCGTAAGAGACGACTAAAATGCCAGGAGCAAGGGGCTAGTAACCCTGCCTCGGTGGGATACAGCTGGTGCATTGAAAGAAGAATACTACTACTGAACATCTTCACTCTTTCAAGTGCTGATGACCCATCATCATTACCATACATACTTTAAACTTCATTTTAACACTGGCCATCTCCCACTGAGGTAGGAGAACCCAGCAACGAAGAAAACATTTTCACTCATTCATTCAATCAATCTTGTCATTTAGGCATTGACATCACATTTCAGATGACCCTCTAAACCACAACATCCCCATCCCTCCTTCATAGTGCAGGCACTGTACTTCCCACCTCCAGGACTCAAGTCCTGCTAACTGGTTTCCCTGAATCCCTTCACAAATGTTACCTTACTCATATAAATGAATTGACCACAGGAAAATTACAAAGTTACTAATTTAACTTGTGGCAATTGCCTCAGATTACAGTCAAATCATTAATAAAAAGGTTTAATTTTTTTTTACTGTACTGTAGGCATTTATTTTTTTTTTTTTATTAACACATCGGCTGTTTCCCACCAAGGCAGGGTGGCCCGACAAAGAAAAACTTTCATCATCATTCACTCCATCACTGTCTTGCCAGAGGCGTGCTTACACTACAGCTACAAAACTGCAACATTAACACCCCTCCTTCATAGGCATTTAGCCAATGGTAAAAAAATTTAAGATGTGTAGTAAGTGAGGTGTTTATGGATAAAAAAAATTACATTCTATTTGGGTTGTGGTTAACTGGATTTGAGTCCTGGAGGTGGGAAGTACAGTGCCTATACTTTAAAGGAGGGGTTTGGGGTATGTGCTGTTTGGAGTGACATCTAAACTGTCATATCTGCATGTCTCTGCAAAGACACTGATTGTGTGTGAATGATGATGAAAGTGTTTCTTTCCTTTTTTGAGTCACCCTGCCTCAGTGGGAGACAGCCAGCATGTTGAATTTTTTTTTTTCTTGGTTACAGTAAGTACGTATATGTCTTGTGTTGCAGGTTGGAGAAAAGATAGTGGAAGGCTTACAAGGAGTACTAGAAGGTACAGAGACTCCCGAGGTGATGGTGGCAACAGTTGATGTTTTAAGGGAACTTAATATAAATCATAGTCATATTCTTAATAATTATTTTCAAGTAAGTATTGCAAAGCTGTGAAGAAATTATTTTGTATAGTACTGTATTTAGGTAGGCAGTCCTATGGCTTTACCCTTGTGGCCTTTTTTTTTTAAATTGGCTTGAAACTTTTAAAACTTTATACTAAATAAATAGTCTGGCCTTTTTGTAGCTATATTGAAAATTAGGTTATCACTTACAGCCTCTCCTCACCTAGCGATGTACTCGTTTACCGACGACTCGGACTTACGACGGGCTCTCTGACCAGTTTGCATGCCTAAATAATGTATATTAGAGCTGATTTCCTCTATTCTGTTTATTACAATATACTGTATAAACATTTAAAAATATACCAGAAATGTTATAAATGGTGCAAAGATGACATTAAAACAATATCAAAGATGGTTGACAAAAATCCACTACCATGATAGTATGCTCCTCACTTAGAGATGAATTCGTTTACCAATGTGGTCTTAGGAACGGAACTCCATTGTTAAGTGAGGAGAGGCTGTATTGGGGATCGGGGCAAGGAAAGTGAATGCCTTGATGCTGGTGAAAGGCTCTTGATTGAAGGAATTAAAGATCTCCTTCCCTTGTAGGTCAAAGTGTTCCATAAATATCATACCATTTCCTTGAATCAAACCTGATTACCTCCTATTTCTCAGGTTCTGTATAATCCCTACAGTTTAACACTTCTTTATGAGTATTCTGTAATAAAAAATATGAAGAATCTCCATGGGGAAGTGGAGAAGAATTCTTCCTCCGTAAGCCATGCATGTTGTAAGAGGCAACTAAAATGCCAAGAGCAAGGGTCTAGTAACCCCTTCTCCTGTATAAATTACTAAATGTAAAAAGAAGAGATGTTTCTTTTTTTTTGGTGGGAGACAGCCAGTGTGTTAAAAAATAATGAGAAGAATAAAGATGGCCAATGTGTTAAAAAAAAAAGAAGATTAAGAATCATATGTTCGTCCAAAAACTTTCTGACCATCTTTCCAATTCCTATTGTGATTCAAGCAGTAAAATAACATTAAAAGTAGGGTATGATACCTTTTATAACATGATTCGCTGATTGCTGCATATCACTTTATTTTTAAAATTGTATTTGTCTTCATTTGTCACCCTGCCTCGGTGGGAGACGGCTGACTTGTTGAAAAAAAAAAAATTGTCTTCATATCTTTGATACCTTATTTCTTATAGTAAATAGCCTTTTTATTTAGAGGTTGAGGTTAATATAGAACCTTCCACAAAACATCATTAGGTTAATGGTATATTAAGGCAAATACACTACACTGAGTTTGTTTGAAATATAATAAATCTTGTACAGCATATGTGACCTTCAGATTAAATAAATTTATTTTTAATTAATACAGCCTCACCTCACTTAATGACAGGGTTCCATTCCTAAGAGTAGGTTGGTAAGCGAATTGGTCTTTAAGCAAGGAGCATACTCTACTGGTAGTGGGTTTGTGTCAATCATCTTTAGATATTTTTTTAATGTCACCTCTGCTCCATTTATAACATTTTTAGTATATTTTTAAATGTTTATACAGAAGTGTATTGTATACTGTAATACACAGAATAGAGGAAATCAGCTCTAATATACATTTCTTAGGTTTGCATGCTGGTTTGAGAGCTGGTCATAAGTCTGAGTGGTCAGTAAACAAGTATACCTGGAGTATATCTGGAGAGGGTTTTGGGGGTCAGCGTCCCCATGGCTCGGTCTGTGACCGGTCTGTGGCATCGCTAAGTGAGGAGAGGTTGTGCCAGTATTGAAATACCAGTAAGATAGATTTTGACAGTCATTGCATATTAATTACATTACTTTCTTCAGGATATTGTGGATATATTGGTTGGGTGGCATATCGATCACCATCAGTCATCAGAAGTAATGAAGTATGTGTCTATGGCACTGAAAAGCTTTTCACAGCTCTGGCAGATCAATGTCCCCATTGCCACTACACTTCTCTCACAGTTTGTTGAAGATATGGAAGATTACTGTGAAGTAAATTGTTATGTATTTGTAAATTATTAATGTGTATTTTATATAGAGACTTTGATTTAAAATCCTCTTAGAAGAGAAGTTTTTAAAGTACAAAATTTATCAGTGTCTTAAGATGAGTTCTAAATAATGTGTTGTCATAGCATGTAATATGTAGTTGAATGAAATTGTCATGTAAGTTGTTTGTCTTCTGTTTTGGGTAATATTGTTTTGCATTTGCAGGATTTAGACAGAGGTGTGTCTGGCCGGTCTTCCCCTGAGGAGGAGGCCACAACAGACCCTGTGGTGTGCGCTAAAAAAGTAGCTGCTTTCATTAGGTAAATCTACTAAGCATCCCTACCTTCTGCTAGATTAGCTGCAGCGTAAAAGCTGCCCCCTTTCTAGACGGGTGCTTTGACGCTTGTGAAGGGCATTCGAAAAATAATAATAATAATAATAATAAATTTATTTCTTCATTATACAGGTAATGTAGTTTACATGTAGGAAAATATTGTTAGGCACAAAAGAAAGTCACTAACATGCAGTGCATTTTGGGCAGACTAATCCTAATTCTTAAATTCTGCTTAAGAACTAGACATGGGTTATTAAGTAGGAGTTTTTAAATGTACAACTAGGACTATTGTTGAATAGCTCATGTAGAGGTTTTGTTGTTTTCACATAAATAACAGTCCTTGGTGGAACTTTATGTGTGGACCAAGAGGCAAATAAGTGAGATATTAACATTTCCTAAAACACTTACTTCAACCTCATGTTTCCAGTGTGTTCACGACTGTCCTGCGCTGCCTAGAGCCGCAAGTTGACCCTGCCATCAACCCCATTCTTTCTCCAGACTTTTTAGTGGATGCTCTTGGAAAAATGAAATCTGGGGCAGCAAAGATTTTGCTACATCACTGGGAGGAAGCTTTACTGGACGCTCTTAACCAAGTACGATTTTTATTTGACCACTCATTTTGGTTTCTGCTTGTGTGTACATATACATTAGTGCATGTGTACATGTATGTGAGCATGTAATATGTACATGATTATCATCTGCAGTTATAAAATGAGTGTGCATATAAAATATATCACAATAGGTTAAAAAAAAGCACACATACAAAAGGAAATACAGTACTATACAGTATATACAGAATATATAATCATTTTCAGGTATGCTTGGTACTAATTCCATACAGTCAAAACATATCAGAACTTCAAGTCCATTTTTGTGGTGTTATCGACCTGCAGGAGAACCTCATAGAGCATTATGGCTTTGTCACCACCTTGTCTTACCTCACACTTCTCACTCAGGTAGGTTTTACTCATTACACCATTAAATCAGTGTTTTCCATGATTTTTTGTTAAGTTTTGTGTGTGTATATTGTAATTACCTATTTGTACCTACAACAGCAGCAGAGCAATGTTCATGGTAATGGCCTCTTAATAATTTCTCATTCTATGTACATTGGTACCTCGAGTTACGATGGTCCCCAAAATCGCCCTTTTATGTAAGTTTATTTTTTTAAATGCTTTTGTAAGTGTATTTTTGGGGGGTCTAAAAGGACTAGTCTATTTTACAATATTTCTTAAGGGGATAAATTCGTTTGGTAATGGCACTTGAACAGCATTCTCGAACGAAAAAATATCATAACTCGAGGTACCACTGTATATATTTTTTAAATTTCACTGGTTGTAGCACTTCCTATACCCAGATGAGCCTGGCCCAAGGCCAGGCTCTGGGAGTAGAAAAACTCTTGGAACTCATCATAGGTAACTGCTCTGCAAAGAAAAAAATTAACATCCCTTCAGCTCCACATTTTTCTCAATTTAAGACTGAGAAAGAATTTTATAAGCTCTTGTATTTTAATTTCTTTAATTGTGGATATGATTTTGATAAAATGTTTCTCAGAGGGGTATTTATTGTGTTCTGGATACTACATATATTATTCTCAGGTGAAGATGAAATTACACAGTAATAGTTTTGAGAATTACTCACCTGCTGAGAAATGAAAAGCACATTTTGTTTTCTTTATTAATTTACTTATTCCCTCATGCATTGACTTTATTTCATTAATATGTCCAACAGTGCACTCTCTAACACACTTTCTCTTCCTCTTCTTTCTTTCTTTGGTAATTTTCTTTGCTTAAGTACACAAGGGTTGGGACAATTTTGTTTACTCACTACAGATACCTATATCAATTAGTGTGTCTTGCATAACTAATCACACATTGAAGATGAATTTCTTGTCATCTTATGTATTTTCCCCCATGTGTATAGATGTTGAAGCAGATTGGCGGCAGCCTGTCAATCGAGTTTATACAAAAAATACTTGGCAAATCGTCTCCTTTACGAAGTCTTCGGTTATCTCCCCACCGCTCCATCTGGCAAGCAACTCTGGGAGTGTATCATGCAGTTCTTAGCCTCAAGAATGTTCCTTTACTACAAGAAGCTTACAACTACATTCTGGCTGATCTGCAGGTTTGTCTTGTTCTGTGATATTAATATTTTTCAAGTGTTCATTCATACTAACACAGTACAATTTTTATTTAATAATTCATGTTAAGTGCTAAACCCATGTGGGTTATTCAGCTCAAGATGTGGTGGAGGCTTGATCCCCAGTCTTCTGAGCACGAGACAGATGCACTTCCTATTTGTACTTGCTCCAAGGACTAAGTACTGTATTTTCCAGTGTATAAGGTGCACGACAGTAGTATCATAATGGTAAATCAATAATCATATTCAAGGGCTGATTACCTTCTTACTTCATGCTAAAGCATAACCCGAAGCCTACCCTTGACTCTGACCTTGAGCATATAAGGTGCAGAGTGATTTTTCCGAGACTTTTTGTGGGTAAAAAAGGCGCTCCTTATAAGCCGGAAAATATGGTAACATTACAATGTTCCCTCTTGGATCTCCTCCAAAATAATTATTTTAAAGCCCAGAGTTCCAAAACTATATGATTAAATAAATTAACTGATGAATATAAGTTTCACTTGACTGTTTTATATAAATTACAAGGTATAGAAGCTTTAAACACTACATTCATTTTCTAGATAGGTTAGACTTACAGTCAATGTCATAAATATGTACATGCATAAACAGATAACACAGAACATGAGACTGTTCACCATGGATGATATGGTCTTGAAGGGGGGTAAGAATAGATCTACGACAATAGAGCGTCGGACCGCAGTTCGAATCCCTCATCCATCCTTCTGTTTATTCATATAATACTGAAATATGTATGTGTTCCTCACATTAAGTCTCCTAGGTACTAATAAGGCTAACTTATAGAGGATAGAAAAATCCATACTCTCTCACACCTGCATAATGACACTCAAGATTTTGGGGTTAGACTACATGTCCATGCCATAAAGCTTATGCTTATTAAATTTCTAAATGATGGATTTAGGTCCTGTGAGTTTCCAGGCCAGTCATTAGAGTATGGCCTAATCACAATAATTTAGTCATTTCTTTATGTCTTTGGCAGTATGGCAAGGGGTGCCATCTTCCATGCAAAGGTTGCCCTGGCATTAATTAAATCTGTCAGGCAAATAGTCTACAAGAGGCATACACCTGTGGGTATGCACATTTTATGATGCCTGCTGTAGTTCAGTCTCCACAAATTCACCATTTACAAGCTTTTCTCTAAAGATATTCTTCACAGATACTAAAGTAATGCACTACCTTCACATAATGTATTTGTACCAGTCCCTGAATGTTAATAACTACCTTGGTAGTATAAAATTTGCCAAGTGATCATTCTTGAAACTTTTACAGCATGCTCATCGTGTACTGATACCAGAGGGTTTTGTGTTTACCGTGTCCGATGTATTGGAAGGTGTCAAGTATAATGAAACTGAAGCAACTATATTGATGATGTATTATATGACAGTCCTGGCTGAAGTAAGTACTTTGGGTAAAGAAAATCATCTTATTTCAATTGATATTTGGAAATTTTTGTTTTTTTCAAATTTTAAGATAATTTTAATTCAAATACAGCATACTGAAGAGTTCTGATTATTTTAATAACTTTAAGTTTTAAAAAATATTTCTACATATAGACACTGTTACATTGTCAGGTAGCTAACACAAGAAACTCCATAATCACGATGTGGGCCCTTACTCCTTCATTAGTTGACCTGCTGGCATATCACCTTACACCAGCCAGCTCACAACTAGCATTACATTATCCAGAGGTATGTTAATCAGACTTAAGTTTTTAATTCAGTACTGTGCAGTAACTGTATTACTCTATTTCTTCCCTTCTTTTCTGTTTGCAGTGTTTTGAAGTCTCTGCCTGATATATTACCTTCGAAGGGGGCACCATGGTGCTGCTGAAAGGATCTTGATATAAGGAAATGAAGCTACCATTCCTCTCCATGGCATAGTATGACCCCTACAGATTTAGGGCTTCCCATATTTTTTTTTTTAACACTGGCCATCTTCCACTGAGGTAGGATGAACTGAAAAAGAAAAAACACTTGCCATATGTAATCTACATATAGTTAGCTGCCATGGGACCAGACCTCATCTACAGCATGAAAGGAGGAACCCTTCATATTTATAGTATAATACTGTATACTGTACTTTTATCTTTGAGTATCTCAATTATCATTTTTTTGTTTATTTTTATAGATTATACGTAACTGATTATTGGTTCTCTCTCCCTGCAGGTTCAATATGCGATATTGTTTCTCCTGTATTCACACTGTGCCAAGCATTCCCACTACATCAGTTCCAGCACCCTCATAGTTGGGGCTTCATCTCCATTTGTACCGTCCTCTGTGTCGGTAAAGTTCTCTGGAGGATCCCCAGGAGGCTTTTCTGGTTCCTCTACCAGTGAGAATTTTACTACAATCCTCACAGTCCTCTCTTCAGTCTTCCACCAGGTTAATAAGCAAATTAGAATCAGCACATCTCTTAAGATAATTAGTCATTGTTCGTATATACAGTGGACCCCCGAGTAACGAACAAAATTCATTCCAGAAGCCTGCTCAAGTGCCATTACCGAACGAATTTACTCCCTTAAGAAATAATGTCAAGTAGGTTAGTCCATTTCAGACCCCCAAAAATACACTTACAAAAGCACTTACAATATTATACTTACATAATTGTACGATTTCCGGGGTGTTCGTAACTCGGGGGTCCACTCTATACTGTTCGGAGTGACATCTAAACTGTCATATCTGGGTGCCTCTGCAAAGACTGTGATTATGTGTGAATGATGATGAAAGTGTTGAATGATGGTGAAAGTGTTTCTTTTTTGGGTCACCCTGCCTGGGTGGGAGACGGCCGATGTGTTGAAAGAAAAAAAAAATGTGATTTATAGTGAAGTTGCAAAGCAGGGAGGGTTTGTTTAGATAACTTCTTCTGTATGTTACTTTATATATGTATATATACTGTAGTATATGCAAAAATATGATTTTAATATATTATAATATTAATAAGAAAAGCACTTGTTTTCAGAGGCATGTCACTGGGGCTAACATCCTGCAGCTGTGCCTAGAGTGGGCTGCAGATGTAATGCAAAGCTGTGAATCCTCTATATCTCAGCTTCTGAAAATTAAGATCTTCACACAGTTGATTGATACAATAGTGCAAACAGGCTACCACCATCTGAATTCTGTCACTTCTGCTGTTGCTGCTTGCTTGTCTACAATTTTCTCAATTTTGCCCCCTTCTCAGGTAAATTTTAAATATTTTGTTTTTTTAATAAATATAAATTGTAGTTGTAGTGGTAGTAAAATAAGATGAGATTTTGTTTGTATTTTTAACTCCGGAGGGTTAGCTACCCAGGATAACCCAAGAAAGTCAGTATGTCATCAAGGACTATTTGTCTTATTTCCATTGGGGTCCTTCAATCTTGTCCCCCAGGATGCAACCCACACCAGTCAACTAACACTCGGGTACCTACTTGCTTGCTAGGTGAATGGGGAAAATAGGTGTAAGGAAACATGCCCAGTGTTTCCACCCATGCCGGGGATTGAACCACGGACACTCAGTGTGTGAGGCGAGAGCATTGCCAGCCAGGCAAGAAAGATATTGAATGAGAGATGGTGAATGTATTTCTTTGTTTGGGTCAACTTACATTGGTGGGGAACAGGTACACTTACTGTCAGTCATGTTGGTTTTGTCACTAACAGCTCAACAGCATTTCCCTAGTCAAACTATATTTTAATTAAGACAGTGCTTGACAACCGTAACATTATCTTGTGGTGACTTAACAAGCTACATATACAATGTGCCTAATTTAATTATGTTATGTGACTTGCTATAGTATGAATGTATGATTGAGTACATGCAGATTGTGTTGTGAATGCAGTACATAAATCAGTACACGAAGAACTGTTAAAAATCTTCCACTTTGTGCATTGCATATACAGTGGACCCTCGCTATTTGAACATTCTTCATTTCAGAATGCTGTTCAAGTGCTGTTACCAAACGAATTTATTCCTATAAGGAATAATGTAAATTAGATTAGTCCATTTCAGACCCCCAAAAATACGCTTATAAAAGCACTTATGTACAATAATAAACTTACATAAAAGCTCTTATGTACAATAATAAACTTACATAAAAGGGCGAGTTTGGAGTGTTCGAATAGCGAGGGTCCACTGTATGTGTATAGTCTATACTATAGTCATAAAATAAGATTTCATTTTGTACACAGATAACCCACACATAGGAGAGGGAAGCTTACGACGACGTTTCAGTCTTACTTGGACCAAGTCGGACCGAAGTGTCTTTGTGAGGTTCTCTCTCCTATGTATGGGTTATTTGTGTATTGTTCCAGTCATGGTCTTGTGCCTTTCTGCTCTTCATTTTGTAATTGGTCATGGTGACCTAATAATCAAAATTTAATTTTAATGCAGAGTATTTTGAGTAAAGTGGACCCTCGGTTTTCGTTGAAAATTCTTTCCAGAATGCTGTTTGAGTGCTGTTACCAAAAGAATTTGTTCCCATAAGGACAAATGTAAATTAGATTAGTCATTTCAGACCCCCAAAAATACACTTACAAAAGCACTTATGAAAATACACTTACATAATTGTTCGAGTTTGGAGGTGAACGAAAATCGAGGGTCCACTGTATTTTCTTTTTATTATCTACAGTACAGCACACATTTATACCTTTTTATATTTTTTACTTGTAGAACTTGGAAGAAGTAATAAAATTGTGTGTCCACCACGTGAGCCACAAAGACCCAAAAATCCGAAGCATGTACCTTGATTTGTTGGCAAGGTTACCTCTCAGTGCTGTCTCTCATGCACTCTGTACTGGCAATGGTACCCAGGAAAATGAGTACACAGCAAATAAGGTCAGTGATTATAATTCTGACATGTGATGGCAGCACACTTGTGGCAAGGCAGTGATTGAATGAATGACAGTGAATGTGTTTCTTCTATGTACAACCATACATGCCATCATCTTTCTGCCTTTGAAACCATTCTGTATTATTTTCTTGTGGTGGTTTGGTCACTTAGAGAGGATGGATTATTATTATCTTGGGGAGTGCTAAACCTGTAGGGATTATACAGCGCCTGTGGGGAGGGGATGATGAAAGGCATTCAGGCTTAATTCAGGGAATTGGAGCACAGATTCATTTTCCTAGATCAAGAGCCCCTCACCAGCATCAAGGAACCACCCTTAATGGATTAGATAGGATGGAGAAAAACAGGATGACTTGGAGGGTGTATAAATCTGTAGGGGAGGAGGGGTAGGGGTCATCTTAGGAAAGAATAGAGGGAGAGGGTAAAGGAGGTTTTGTGCTCAAGGAGCTTGGACATACAACAAGCATGTATGAGTGTGTTAGATAGGATTGAGTGGAGACAAATGGTTTTTGGGACTTGACAAGCTGTTGGAGTGTGGGCAGGGTAATATTTTGTGAAAGAATTCAGGGAAACCAGTTAGTCGGACTTGAGTCCTGGAGGTGGGAAATACAATGCCTGCACTTTAAAGGAGGGATTTGGGATATTTGCTTTTAGAGTGACAGAAAATGTCATATCTTTGTGCCTCTGGCAACACAGTGATAGTGTGAATGATGGTGAAATTGTTTCTTTTTTGGGTCACTCTGCCTCTGTGGGAGACGGCCAGTGTGTTAAAAAAAAAAATTGAGATTCGTACTTTTTAAATCAAATTAGCAATGCTCTTAATGGATTTTTGAAAACATATTCCTTTGCAGGGAGACTCATCATCAAGTGTAGAATTTGGGAGTCTGGACTCAACCTCTGTTAAGAGTCTTGAGCGGCACTTTGTCCTCAGGTCAACTTCTGGACAGCTGCCATCTAATGCATTTCACACACTTATGGCATTTATTCTTCATGTCTCTCAGCCCAAGTAAGTTTGGCATTTAACTTCATAATTTTTTAACTGATACTTTTTAAATTATGATGTAAGAGTATAATACAGTATTTTGTTTATTTATTGAGTACAGAAGGGAAATATAGGTACTTTGTCTGCCTTTAGTGTTCCATTTTCCTACGTAATTTGTAATCACTGGGCATCATGTCATATTTTTTAAGAATACAGTCATCCCTCGGTTTTCGGTTTTAATCCGTTCCAGATGGATCGGCTAAAACCAAAATCGGCGAAAACCAAAACTATTTTCCCCATAAGAAATAATGGAAATTCAATTAATCCGTTTCAGAAACCCAGAAGTTTGGAAAAAAAAAAAATTGGGGGGCCTTAAAGATAGATTTACATGCACAAATGAATGAAATGAATGTGGCACTTACCCTTACTGAAGACTGATGGTGTTTGATGGAAGAGAGATAGGAGGGGAGAGGGTAGAAACCCTACTTTTTGGAAGGGAATCCCCTCCATAAGGACTCTAGGTAACAAGTCCTCATCTGGGGTCACTTCCCTTCTTTGTCTTTTAATCCCACTAGGACCAGCTTGTGATTCACTGCACACCTGTGGCACTAAATATCTCTCCAGAGAGCTCTGTATCTGGCGGCTCTTTAAAATGTCCCTAAAATGGGACATGGAATTGTCATTGTAAAAGTAGCCAGCACGGATTGCAACATCTTTGTCAGGGTGATGTTCCTCCACAAATGATTGCACCCTACTCCACATTGCACAAATCTCCTTAATCTCTGAAGAAGGCACCTTACATCTTTCTTCCTCCACTGAAGCAATTTCCTCAGATCTGTTTTGTTGTTGTTGCAGCTCAAGCTCTTGCAGCTCTTCAGTGGTTAGATCTTCATTGTGGTCCTCCACCAACTCTTCCACATCCTCTCCATTCACATCCAACCCCATAGAAGTCCCCAATTCCACAATACTTTCCACAACTTCCATAGGCTCATCAGGGTTAGCTTCAAACCCTTCAAAATAGCTCTCTTGTACACAATCTGGCCACAACTTTCTCCAAGCAGAGTTCATCGTCCTGGAGGTCACTCCATGCCAAGCTTTATCTATAAGGCCTATGCAATTGAAGATATCGAAGTGACCCTTCCAGAACTCTTTTAGGGTCAATCTAGTGTCTGAGGTTACATCAAAGCACCTTTGAAACATTGCTTTGGTGTACAGTTTTTTAAAGTTTGCAATGACCTGCTGGTCCATGGGCTGGAGGAGAGGAGTGGTGTTAGGAGGCAAGAACTTCACTTTTACAAATCTGAATTCCTTAGACATTTGGTCTTCCAAGTCTTGAGGATGACCAGGAGCATTGTCCATTACCAGGATGCACTTAAGTGACAATTTATTCTCCAATAGATATTTCTTCACACTGGGGCCAAACACTTGATTAAACCATTCCAGGAAAATTTCCCTAGTGACCCATGCCTTAGCATTAGACTTCCAAAACACACACAATTTACCTTTGTCAACACTGTATTTGCCGAACACTCTGGGATTTTCAGTGATACACGAGTAAAGGCTTCACTTTTAAATCCCCACTAGCGTTCCCACATAACATAAGAGTTAGCCTGTCTTTCATAGGCTTGTGTCCTGACATTGCCTTTTCCTCCTGTGTGATGTAGGTCCTCCTTGGCATTTTCTTCCAAAAGAGGCCTGTTTCGTCACAATTAAACACTTGTTGGGGTTTAAATTCTTCTGCCTGTACATATTGTTTAAACTCGCGCACAAATTTTTCAGCCCCATCTTTATCTGAACTGGCACCCTCACCATGCCTTACAACACTGTGTATGCCAGTTCGCTTCTTGAAGTTTTCGAACCAGCCTTTGCTGGCCTTAAATTCATCAACCTCAACACTGGTTCCAGGCATTTTCTTTACAAGATCGGCATGCAACAGCCTTGCTTTTCACATATGATGGATTGCACAACACTATCACCCGCTAGCAGTTTTTGGTTTATCCACACCAATAACAATTTCTCCATATTTTCCATTGTTTGTGATCTCTGTTTCGTTATCGTATTCACCCCTTTCGCAACATTAGCTTCCGTGATTTCCTTTCTCTTTGCCACAATGGAACTGATGGTTGATGGGTTTTTCTTGTATATCCTGGCGAGCTCGGCAATACGTACACCACTATCATATTTTTCTATTATTTCTTTCTTCAGTTCTATTGTGTTCCTCACTTTCTTTACCAAAGAACTGGCACTAGGAGCTTTCTTTGGGCCCATGGTAGCTTATTTAGTAGTCACACACAATAATCAAGGGCCAAAAACAATGAATTGTTAATAAATGTTTTGTATAAACTCCTGGGGAGATGTTCACTCAAGCGTAAACAATGCTAGACTGCGTGGCAATGAAAGTGGGAGGTGCGTGGGTGGCGGGCCTACGGCCTTTGTATGTGCGCGGCACTAGTGGACAGGTCCCATACGATCGGCGAAAACTAAAATAATCGGCGAAAACTGAGCCAAATTTTCCCTGAAAAAAGTCGGTGAAAACCAAAATCGGCGATAACTGGGACAAGCGAAAACCGAGGGATGACTGTACTGTATATAGCATTCTTGTACATAACAACCAGCTGCCGTTTCATTTTATTTTCTATGTACAGTAACTTACTTTTGTTTTTTATCACATTGGCTATTTCACTCCAAGGTAGAGTGACCCAAAGAAAAAAATACATTCACAATCACTCTTTCAATAACTGTCTTGCCAAAAGTGTGCAGTTATCACTATTCCAGTGATCCTCTGAACTACACTGTATTTCCTACCACCATTATTCATGTTCAGCTAATCATTTTTCATGAATCCCTTCATAAGAGCATGACAAATACCAAAAACTACTTGTCACCGCACTCACACGTGCCTTCTGGAAGATTGGACATCCCTTCCCCACTCAAAACCTCTCGTTCTTTTCAGCAAACTCTTCCTGGGACATTCCCAATATACCTCTTTCCACCCAACCCAGAATTATTACTATGTAACAGTACAGCCTCTCCTCACTTAACGACGGAGTTCCGTTCCTAAGACCATATCGGTAAATGAATTCATCACTAAGCAAGGAGCATACTATAATGATAGTGGATTTAATGTCACCTTTTCACCATACCTGGATATAACATTTTTAGTATATTTTTAAATATTTATACAGTAGTGTACTGTATATTGTAATAAACAGAATAGAGGAAATCAGCTCTAATATACATTATTTAGATATGCATACTGGTCAGAGAGCCTGTCGTAAGTCTGAGTTGTCAGTAAACGAGTACGTCACTGAGGAGAGGCTGCATTGCAGTACACAGTATGTATAAATGATTTAACAGCATCAACATTGGCTTGACATCTGTTTGAAAAATTCTAGCTATCTTGGGATTGTACATGAATGGCATACAATACCGACAAGATGAAGACTTAGATACATGTGCAACACCCCAGATGTTGCACACGTGTCTAACTCTTTATCTTGGGATTACAGTACTGTATAGGCTTTTAATATAATTTATAAACCATTGTAAATTAAATTATATCTAAATTTTATTTTTAGAGGGGAGCTTTGGCAAGATGATCTGTTTGCCATGTGTCAGAGAATTGAGAGAATGACTAAGGCTGAGGATTGGAGCCTCCCTATTCTGGCATCACACCTGCGTACACTGCTCTGGAAGTGGTTGGCATGGGAACCAGCACAGCACTGCATTGCTAATAAATTGAAAACAACCCTTGGCAAACCTCTAGACACATTCACTAGTATTGAAGGTAACTAAATATTAATTGTATGTTCACATACTGTATATGCATGTGCATCTCTGTATTTGCTTGTGAATAAAATAATCTTTGATAATATAAGCCATGAACTTGAACTTTTTATTAAGATGAAATAGTAATTGAAATGTTTTGGAAAGATTCTGCAGTGTGCACTGATCTGAACTGTCATATCTGTACACCTCTGGCAAGACAGTGATAGTGTGAATGATGGTGAAAGTGTTTCTTTTTGGGGTCACGTTACCTAGATGGGAGATGGCTAGTGTGTTAAGAAAAAGAGTGATAATGATAATTATTTGTTCCACAGGAGTCATTAAAAGTCGAGCAAAAGAAGTTAAAGAGTGTGGTCAAGATTTAGAAAAAGGCCAGTTGTCTGTGAAGAACGAGGACGATAAATCTACCACCAAAAGCATGAATGGAATGGAAAAAACTGATGGAGAGAGTAATAACGTGAAAATTCAGTCTCTTGCTGTAATGCTACTAGTAGAATTTGTAGAGAGTCTTGAAAAAGCCATGTTTAATGCAAGTGATGGATGTGCTGTGGCAGTTCCTCCCCCAAACAAGGTACCTCATGATGACACTTAAGGCATGTTGTGTATTCTGAATATTGTTAATGTTAGTAGCTAATAGTTAATTTGATTTATATTAAATTTTAGGTGATAAAGTATACATGAGTGATCACAGTAATAAGGCTCTTGGATGAGATCAGGTAACCCATACAAACCAATAAATTTACATGCCCATGGCATGCTTGTACTGTTTCCTTGCTCATCATATGTCAGAAGTATACTGATTTCTTGTCTCTGTTTCTAGAGTGTTCGAACTTTCTTTCGAACGAACCGTCAAACATGTACTGAATGGTTGAGTCGTATACGAGCTGCAGTTATAATTGTTTCACTCAACTGTGGACGACCTGAGGTAGCAATCCGACACTCATACAAGCTTCTTCAGGAACTGAAAGATAACAACAATACCCAGGTAATTACGATACAACATGCTAATATGCCTGCTGGATGTTCAAGCCCCTTCCACTTAAAACTTTATTCACATTCTCCATCCAGCCCTTCCTGGAATTAACCCCAGATTAATATACCCTCTTAGTCATTCTTATCTGCTATATCCTCTCCAAATGTCCAAATAATTAATACATACTATAAATAATTTATGTGTGTTTAAATATTATTGTATGCTTCTTTTAACAAACCAGCTATATCCGACCGAGGCAGGATTATTGTATTATCATTTGTTATTGATGTATATATTGTTTATGCCTAGGTAGTAGGTTGGTAGACAGCACTGCCCAGGAAGGAACTACCATCCTGCCAAGTGAGTGTAAAGGGAAGCCTGTAATTGTTTTACATGATGGTAGGATTGCTGGTGTCTTTTTCTGTCTCATAAACATGCAAGATTTCAGGTATGTCTTGTTACTTCTACTTACACTTAGGTCACACTACACATTCATGTACAAGCATATATATACACACCCTCTGGGTTTTCTTCTATTTTCTTACTTGTTCTTGTTCTTATTTCCTCTTATCTCCATGGGGAAGTGGAACAGAATTCTTCCTCCGTAAGCCATGCATGTCGTAAGAGTCGACTAAAATGCCGGGAGAAAGGGGCTAGTAACCCTTCTCCTGTATACATTACTAAAGTTAAAAGAGAAACTTTGTTTTCTCTTTGGGCCTTTGTGGGAAACGGCCGATTTGTTGAAAGAAAGAAGAAGAAGCATGCAAGATTTCAGGTACGTCTTGCTACTTCTACTTACACTTAGATCACACTACACATGTGTGTACAAGCATATATATACACACCCTCTGGGTTTCTTCTATTTTCTTGTTAGTTTTGTTCTTTTTTTTTTTTCTTTTTTTTTCAACAAGTCGGCCGTCTCCCACCGAGGCAGGGTGACCCAAAAGAAAGAAAATCCCCAAAAGAAAAAACTTTCATCATCATTCAACACTTTCACCACACTCATACATAATCACTGTCTTTGCAGAGGAGCTCAGATACTACAGCTGAGAAAAGTCCCTCCCAGCTGTCACTATCTCAGACCCCTCCTTTAAAGTGCAGGCATTGTACTTCCCATTTCCAGGACTCAAGTCCAACTAAATCAATTAACTGGTTTCCCTGAATCCCTTCACACAATGTTACCCTGCTCACACTCCAACAGATCGTCATGTCCCAAAACCATTCGTCTCCACTCCTATCTAACACGCTCAACATGCTTGCTGGAAGTCCAAGCCCCTCGCCCACAAAACCTCCTTTACCCCTTCCTCCAACCTTTTCTAGGACGACCCCCACCCCGCCTTCCTTCCCTACAGATTTATACGCTCTCCAAGTCATTCTACTTTGATCCATTCTCTCTAAATGACCAAACCACCTCAACAACCCCTCTTCAGCCCTCTGACAAATACTTTTAGTAACTCCACACCTTCTCCTAATTTCCACATTCCGAATTTTCTGCATAATATTTACACCACACATTGCCCTTAGACAGGACATCTCCACTGCCTCCAGCCTCCTCCTCGCTGCAGCATTTGCAACCCATGCTTCACACCCATATAAGAGTGTTGGTACCACTATACTTTCGTACATTCCCTTCTTTGCCTCCATGGATAACGTTTTTGTCTCCACAGATACCTCAATGCACCACTCACCTTTTTCCTTCATCAATTCTATGGTTAACCTCATCCTTCATAAACCCATCTGCTGACACATCAACTCCCAAATATCTGAAAACATTTACTTCTTCCATAATCCTCTCTCCAATGTGATATCCAATTTTTCTTTATTTAAATCGTTTGATACCCTCATCACCTTACTCTTATCTATGTTCACTTTTAACTTTCTACCTTTACACACTCTCCCAAACTCGTCCACTAACCTTTGCAACTTTTCTTTAGAATCTCCCATAAGCACAGTATCATCAGCAAAAAGTAACTGTGTCAACTCCCATTTTGCATTTAATTCTCCATAATTTAATCCACCCCTCTCCCCAACACCCTAGCATTTACTTCTTTTACAACCCCATCTATAAATATATTAAACAACCATGGTGACATTACACAACCCTGTCTAAGACCTACTTTTACCGGGAAGTAATCTCCTCTCTCCTACACACCCTAACCTGAGCCTCACTATCCTCATAAAAACTCTTTACAGCCTTCAGTAACTTACTACCTATTCCATACACTTGCAACATTTGCCACATTGCTCCCCTATCCACTCTATCATATGCCTTTTCTAAATCCATAAATGCAATAAAAACTTCTCTACCTTTATCTAAATACTGTTCACATATATGCTTCACTGTAAACACTTGATCTACACATCCCCTACCCACTCTAAAGCCTCCTTGCTCATCTGCAATCCTACTCTCTGTCTTACCTCTAATTCTTTCAATAATAACCTGCCATACACTTTACCTGGTATACTCAGTAAACTTATTCCCTATAATTTTTACACTCTCTTTTATCCCTTCCCTTTATATAAAGGAACTATACATGCTCGCTGCCAATCCCTAGGTACCTTCCCCTCTTTCATACATTTATTAAACAAAAATACCAACCACTCCAGCACTATATCCCCCCCTGCTTTTAACATTTCTGTCATGATTCCGTCAATTCCAGCTGCTTTACCCCTTTCATTCTACGAATGCCTACGCACCTCCCCACACTCGCATCCTGCTCTTCTTCACTCCTAAACGATGTTGTACCTCCCTGGCCAGTACATGAAATTATCGCCTCCCTCTTTTCATCGACATTTAAAAGTTCCTCAAAATATTCCCGCCATCTACCCAATACCTCCAGCTCCCCATCTACTAACTCCCTACTCTGTTTTTAACTGACAAATCCATTCGTTCCGTTTGTTGAAAGAGGAAGATCTGGGTTTTCTTCTGTTTTCTTACTAGTTCTTGTTCTTTATCTCCTCTTATCTCAATGGGGAAGTGGAACAGAATTCTTCTTCTGTAAGCCATGTGTGTCGTAAAGAGGCACCTAAAATGCCGGGAGCAAGGGGCTATTAACCCCTTCTTTGTATGTATGTATTACTAAATTTAAAAGAAAAACTTTTCTTTTTCTTTTATGTCACCCTGCCTTGGTGGGATATGGCCAGTTGTTGAAAAAAAATATTATAGATGCTGACCTTTCTGTGTATGTATTAAAAAAGATTGATAGGACACATCATCTTAACTAGATATCAAATGACATAGGTTTTTGGTTCTTATCTCCTCAGGGTAATGATTTTGAACGTGCAGTCTGCTACTGTGCTCGAGCACTTGTGGCTGAAGGCTGTGATGAAGGAGTGTCTGGTCTCTACCATTGGTGCCGAGATCACATTGGTCGACGATTTGCCTGGCTTAAACCTGCAGTATACAGTGCTGGCAATAAGTAAGATGAATTCAAAATATAATCTTTATTGATGTTTTTTACTGAAACAGGCAAGCCTCCACTGACTATTTGGGATAGAGATCAAGAGTGCCTCTGCAAAGACAGTGATTATGTATGAGTGAGGTGAAAGTGTTGAATGATGATAAGTATTTTCTTTTGGGGATTTTCTTTCTTTCTGGGTCACCCTGCCTCGGTGGGAGACGGCCGACTTGTTGAAAAAAAAATCAAGATCCAGGGCTGGTTAGCGGACTTGAGTCCTGGAAATGGAAAGTACAATGCCTGCACTTTAAATGAGGGGTTTGGGATATTGGCAGTTTGGAGGGATTATGTTTTATGTATTATATACATTATATGCTTCTAAACTGTTGTATCTGAGCGCCTCTGCAAAGACAGTGATTATGTATGAGTGAGGTGAAAGTGTTGAATGATGATGAAAGTATTTTCTTTTGGAGATTTTCTTTCTTTTGTGGTGTCACCCTGCCTCGGTGGGAGACGGCCGACTTGTTGAAAAAAATCAAGATCTAAGAATGTTCTTGAGTACATTCAATAGATTTTTAACCTAATAAAAAAGGTTTCAAGTGAAAAATATTTGACTCTAAATCTGTCACAAAAATATTCAATCAATTTTTTTCTCAAGTAGATATTCATTTCGTATTGAAATATTTATTAACTAAGTAACCAACTAACTTACTAGCTAACTAGCTAGCTACTATTTATTTATTTATTTTTATATTTTATATTTATATTTTAGATTTGAAAAGTCCCTCAGGGATACTTGCAGTTTTAGAAGGTATAGAGGACAGTGAAGAAACAGACAAGGATAAGACAATGGACAGTGACTCTGGGTCAGGACATGGTACTCCTGGCAGTCATGTGGATGTCAAGCAGTTAGATCCTCTCATCCAAGAGTTTATATACTCTCAGGTATTTAAGTTTTCTCCTGGGATCTTTATCTTCACACTTTCACTGTCCTCTTCCTGCTCCGGTTCCTTCTCTTGTTCCTCCTCCTCCTGTTCCTCCTGTGCCTCTACCTCCTGTTCCTTCTCTTGTTCCTCCTGTTTCCTCCTTTCTCCTCCTCCTCATCTTCTTTCTCTTCCTCCTCTTCCTTTTGCTCCTTTTCCTGTTCCTTCTGCTCCTTTTCCTGTTCCTCCTACTCCCTCCCTCCCTCTCTTTTAGTCCTATATTAAAATAGTATGCATCTAATGATTAATTATAATCCTGCCAGATAACTACATGCAATAATTTATTGTTTTGTAATATATTACTTATTGTTTACAATTTTCAAGCAACCTGCCTTAATTGGGCATTTATGTCCTTTGGATGCATTTTTAATTAATTTAATTTCTTGTATTTCTTAAACACATTGGCTGTTTCACATCAAGGTGAAGTGACCCAAAGAATGAGATACATCTACCATTACTCATTCTTTAGCTGTCTTTCAAGGCCTGTAATATAAAATTTAAGATCTACACTAATGGATAACTGAAG